>PVJI01021120.1:0-27737 GCA_004026765.1 Micronycteris hirsuta
CATTGCTACCAGTCTCCACGTGCTTTTTAAACTTAATTCCATAGTTGCAGGACTTTCATTCAGCTAATGTATGACAATTCTGTATGATGGCTGCTCTGTAGTTTAGTTGTGATTTTGATGTGGTTGTGTGAGGCGGTGAGACATGTTTACCTACATTACTATCTTGACTGGAAGTCTCCTCTGTTTGTTTTTGTTGAAAATGAATTAAAAACCTTGTTGAATGAAATTAATTCAGATTTAAATAAGAGGAAAGACATCCCATATTCATAGACTATTAAAATGAAGTATTCTACAAATTGATCTACATATTCAACATAATTTCTATCCGAATACCAGCTGGCTTCTTCGTGGAAATAGATAAACTGATCCTAAAATTGATATAGAAACTCAAGCAACCCAAAATTTAAAAAAAAAGAAAATACAATCTTCAGAAAGGGAGAACAAAATTGTAGGACTTAGACTTCCTGATTTCAAAACTTGCTATAAAATTGCAGCATTCAGGCTTATGTGGTACTAACATAAAGATAGACATATAGATCGAGGGGATACAACTGGAAACTCAAAAATAAACCCATGACTCTATGATCAATCCATTTTTAACAAGGCTTCCCAGGCCATAAATAGAGAAATATTAGTTTTTTGAAGAAATGGTGCTGGGACAAGTGGACAGCCTCATGAAAAAGAATGGAGTTTGACTGTACATCACACTGTATACAAAAATTAACTAAAAAATGGATCAAATACCTAAATGTAAGAGCCATAACTATAAATCTCTTAAAAGAAAACATAGGAGAAAATATTTGTGACCTTAGATTTTGCGATGGCTTTTTATTAATGACATCAAAAACACAAACAACAAAAGAAAAAAAATACATGAGTTGGACTTTATCAAAATTAAAAACATTTGTGCTTCAAATGACACTATCAAGAAAGTGAAAAGACGCCTTGCATCATGGAAGTGATATTTACCAATCATATGCCTGATGAGGATTTGTTTCTGGAGTATATAAGGGATTCTTACAACTTAATAATCAAGGACAAATAACCCAATTTAAAATGGTTCGATGACCGGAACAGGCATCTCTGCAGGGCAGATATGCAGATGCCGATACGCACGTAGAAAGATGCTCACCATGGTTAGTTATCAGGGAAATGCAAATTAAAAGCAGAATGAGACATGACTTCACACCCACTAGGCTGGGTATAATCTGCAAGTTGGATAAATGTTGGCAAGGATTTGGATAAATTGGAAACTTCATACAGTGTAACATGGTGCAGCCACTCTGGACAACACTGTGTCAATTCTTCAAAACATTATACACAGAGTTACCAATTGACCTGGCAGCTGCCTTCTTAGGTATACAACCCATACAATTAAAAATATATGTACACACAAAATATTTTACACAAATTTCATAGCAGCAATATGTAATAGCCAAAAGAAAACCAACCCAGTGTCCATAAACTGATGATTGGTTGAACAAAATGTAGTTATATCTATGCAGTAAAATATTACATAGCCATACAATGTGATAAAGTACTAATAAAAGCTATAACACAAATGGACTTTGAAAACATAATTTAAAAAAACTAGTCACAAAAGACTGCAAGGAAAGTCAACATGTATGAAATATCCAGAATGGTCAGATTTATAGAGACTGACAGCATTGTTAAAAGTTGCTTGGGGCTGGGTCAATGGAGAAATTAAAGAATGATCTCAGAAGGATATGGAGTTCCTTTCTGAGGTGATGAAAATTTTCTAAAATTGATTGTGCTGATTGTTGCATAATTCCATGAATATTCTAAAAACCATTGAGTTGTGTGCTTTAAATTGTATTGTATTGAATTATATCTCAGTAAAGCTGTTAAAATATTAAAAAAAAAAAACGAAACAGAGTCACAAAATCCAGAGAGATAGTTAATTTTATGTGTCAATTTGGTAGGCCAAATCCAGATATTTTGTCAAACACTAGTTTGAATGTTGCTGTGAAAGTATTGTTTAGGTTATATTGACATTTAGATAAGTAAACTTCGAGTAAAGCAGATTACCTTCTGTAATATGGGTTGGCCACACCCAAACAGTTGAAGGACGAAGAAGACTGAGGGCCCGAAGGAAGACGTCGGGCAGACTGCCTTCAGACGGACTGCAACATCGGACTCCTTTCGCAGTCTCCTGCCAGCCCACCCTGAAGGTTTGGGATTTGCCAGTTCCTTACAATAAATCCCTCTCTGGGTAGATGGACGGATGGAAGGGCAGATAGATGAATAGATAGGTATTCTCTTGGTTCTGTTTCTCTGGAGAATTCTAAGGTAACCAGACACCATCAAAGTAATCTAATGTCTTCTAATATGTGCAGCTAGGACAGCACATTTTATTACTTTCATTTCGCAAAGTATCTGCCATTGTGCTATTGGTGTCCAAAGTATCGTCTTGAGTTGGTATCTGCTGATAAGTATCAGGAGTTACTGCTGCAGAGACTTACAACTAAGAAAAAAAAAATGTGCTAATTCTATGCTTGTTGAAAAAAGAAAATTTAATTTAAATTCTGTCTTCAATGCTGACAATACTTGATAAAACTGGCATACACCTAGAGAGATTGGCAGTATATATGGGCATAAAGAATTTGGAAAACAATTTAGTAATTATTCTCAAGATATATAAAATGTTTCTGTCTTTCAACTAAACACTCCCACTCCTAGGTATTTGTCTGCAAAATTTATGTAGAAAATTGGAAAAATGCTATATATATACACACACACATATATAATACATGCATAGCAATCTATAGATAGTTCTATAATTAGTTATAGTAAATTATTTATAGACTGAATTGTATTCCCTCAAATTTACAATGAAGTCCTAACCCTCTATACCTCAGAATGTAACGATATTTACAGATAAGGTCTTTAAAAATATTGTTAAGTTAAAATGAGGTCTTTTAGGGTGGGCCCTAATCTAACTGGTCCTTACAAGAAGAGGACATTTGGACACAGACGTGTGCACACAGGGAAAAGGCCACGTGAAGAGAGAGGAGAGGAGGTTCATCCACAAGCCAAGGAAAGAGGCCTCAGAAGAAACAAACCCTGCCTACACCATGGTCTTGGACTTCTAGGCTGCATAACTGTGAGGAAACAAATACCAGTCGGTTAAACCACCCGGTCTGTGGTTCTTTGTGACGGCAGCCCCAGTAGATTAATAGATGTATAGATACATGTATGTATACAGACTACTAATAACACTTAAAAATCTAAATAAGCAATAGTAGGGAAATATGTAAATTTAAATTGATATATCAATGTCTTGGACTATAATATAGTTATTAAAATGAAAATGATGAATTTATTGAGAAAATATTACTATGATAGGATATAAGTAAACAATGAAATACTACTCAGCAGTCAAAAGAAATAAAACAAAAACTACATGTATTTTTTCTGTATTCTGTATTTACATGCAGAATTCTCCAAAACATGAGTGATTTTTAAAAAACCGAGTATTATTTTTAACTTAATTCCATTAACATAAATTTAAATGCACATTCACAATAAACAATGTATATGGTTCATGTATTAACATGCACATAAACAAAGGTAGATAATATATATTGGGAGAAAAATACCTTAAATGTATGAGCATGGGTGTCTGGGTGGAATAAGAGAATACGATCTGAAAGGAAGGGAACTAACCAAGAAAGTAAACATCATAAGGCGGGGCTGATGAAGATGATGTGCCCGTAGGCAGCTGAGGAGTACGATGGATTATATCAGTTCAGCTCCGTGCATCTGAAGTGTAACTAGAAACACACAGAAGGTAAATGAAAGACCAGAATGCATCTGTTCTGTAGTCATGCTCCCGCGAAAGCATTTTTACATATGAACAATGACTTGAATAACCGAAACATAGATAATGATGGTGACATTGAGGATACATTTTTGTTCTTTACCTTTGTTCTTTATTTTTGTTTTGATGAAAGCTCTTTTTTTCCTTGTCCTATAAATCAAATTTCTGAGTGGAAATTTAAAAAAAAGAAAAAAACAACTGAAAGACTACATTTAGTTCAAGATGTTCATTGTAGTGCTCTGTTCTTTGCAGAGGAAAAAATATCCTGCTGCTGCCATCAACAAAACAGAAAACAGATATAATTATCATGAAATTCAAGCAAAAACTGAATTTTGTGAGCAGTTAAAACCAAAAGTGAGTTTGCCACTGGAGATCTGGCTTCAGCTGAGTTTTGTCTTTTTCATTCTTTTCCTTGTGTTTTCTTGTTCACAGTTGCCTCTTACTCTTTCTTGCCTTCCCTCCAACAAACGCCTAAAAGAAGCTTCGTGGTGGCCTAGCTTTTCCTCATACCCTGCTGTCAACTGTAGTCTAAAGAACAAAGAAACACCAATTTGCTTCTGACTGCCCTGAGACCTTCAACAGTCATCTCAGTCACTCGGGGGAGAACAGTCCTGCCACAGATGCCAAGTCACCCTCCCTCTTTCACTGGGCAGTGCCTGGGGCTGCCGCACAAGCACAATTATGGCATGAGCTCTCCATGGTAGAGGAGAGTTCTGTGGTCGGAGATTACTTCAAGTGAGGGTAGCTATTTCATATTCTGTCTTTGAGATTACATCAAATTTCAAGCCTTTTACTCATGGTCAGCTATGATTATTTTCACCTTGAGGTAAAAGTTTAAATGCTCCTGCTGCAAATTAAAATCACCTTGGGATGTTTTAAAACCTACCCACATCTGCTAGCCAACCCCGACCAAATGACTCATAATCTCTGGGGGTGGGCCACAGGCACTGGTAAATCAAATGCACAGCCAGGGCCCTGAACCACTGAGCTAGAACACATTAATTCAGTCTAGCTCTTCTACAATAAATAGAATCAACGTGTTTAGCGTTACATCAGCCATTTACTGTAACAGAAGTTAGAAGGAGACTTTTATCTGTTTCTGATGAGAATGGCTTATCTGTCATCTCTGATAGTTAAAAAGAGGAGCACAGTGATGGGATTACTTCTTTTTAGAATATGACCTTATTCTTGTTGATGTGATTTAATATTGGAATGAACAAATTTTGCTGGCACAAGGAACTCTTATATTTCTAATTAAAAGTATATAAAAATACTATCCCCTCTTCCCCAAATGTTATTTATTAAGAAACAAAGAAGATCAGGATATTTTTTAAAAACTGATTTTCTAGATCCCTTTGAGAAATTTAAAAATGTAAATTATAATCCTTTCAGAGTTTAACTGAGAAAGGACGCCAAATTTTGATATCAATTGCATGCTTCTCCACAATTGTGTTAAGTAATTAATTCATAGAGACTGGAGAGAAGGGACCTAAGAAAGGAAAGTGAATACCCTTCCTTAATGACTACAAACATGCTACGTCTGCTATCTCTGAAACAAAACAGAACCTCTCTTTTACCCTATATCCTTTCTTAACTGACATTGCATATTTGTATCCCTGCCGAATGAGTGGTTTATAATTGCTGTTTTTCACTTTCATTTCTCCTTCTATTTGTACTTTAACTGTTCTAAACCAGATTTCTGTCCTTACATTCCACCGAATCATCTTTTGTAAAGGTCACTAATAACCTCCTTCCTTCCAAAAACAATGGTCGCATCTCAGTCTATTTCTTACTCATCAGTAGAATTTGACAAAGTTATTTCTCCCTTGATCCTTTACTTGTTATCTGGGATGCCACTTTGTCTTTTTGTTGTTGTTGTTAAATCCTCACCTGAGGATATGTTTATTGGGAAAGAGAGAAACATTGATGTCAGAGAGAAACATCAGTTAGTTGCCTCGCATACGTGCCATCACTGGGGATCAAACCCACAACCTAAGTATATGCCCAGACTGGGGATCAAACCCGGAACCTTCTGGTATACAGGATGACGCTCCAATCAACTGAGCCACCTGGCCAGGGCAATGCCACTTTGTCTTGATTCCTGTCCCACTTTCCTGACTGCTCCTCTCAGTTTCCTCGGCTGCTTCTTCCTCATCTCCCTGATCATTCCCGTTGGATTGCCCGGTGGCTTTGTCTTTCTGCCCCTCTCCATACCCTTACTCTAGAATCCAGGATATTCCATATATCCTAAAATTCCACATGTCTGTTAATATTTCTCTATTTATATTTTCATCATCTACCTCTTTCCCGGAGTATAGACTTATTTCTAGACATCTCTCCTTGAATATTACTAGACATCCCTAATTTAATACATTCAAAATGAACTCTTGATTTTTCTCTTCCAAACTATTCTTCCTATACTCCATCCCATCTTAATAAATGGCAAGCCATTCTATCAGCTGCTTAGGTAAAAATTCTTGACATGATAGTTGATTTTGTTCTTCTATATTCCATATCCAATTTATTGGCTAATCCTGACAGCTCTACCTTTGAAATTTATCCAGAAAATTGCTAACACTCTGTTCACAGATACCACCACCTCTCACCTGAATCACTGTGGTGGCCTACATACTATTTTTTTCTGTTTCCATCCTTGCCAAACCCTTTCCTATGCTTCCTTCATGCCCACCCACGCACAGCAGTGCCCAACCCCACACATAAGCCAGGCCATGTCACTCCTTGTTGGAAACTCCTGATAGGATCCCACACGTTCAGGGTAAAAGTCAGATCCCTCCAGTGACCTCTAAGGCCCTGCAGCCCCTTTGGCCTCACCTCCTAGAACTCTTACACGTGCACACTGGCTGCAGCACACTATTCTCCATTCCCTTCTCAAACACTCCCGGCATGTGTCCTCATTTTCTGGAATGGTCCCCTTCCTTACGTTTTCCTTTTCCAGGATATTCTACTCCCAGGAGGCATATCGTTTACATCCTTGTTTCCTCCTCTGTGTAAGGGCCACTTCCTCAAAGAAGGCTACCCTGATCACCTCATTTAAAATAGAAGTCTCCCTCCACTTCCCTCCCCTATTTTATTCTGGGCCACTTTTGTTTTTTCTTCATAGCACTTATTACCAACTAAAACTATATGTTTATTTTAAAAATATTTTAAAAGATTTTATTTATTTATTTTTAGAGAGAAGGGAAGGGAGGGAAAAAGAGAAGGGGAGAATCATTAATGTGAGAGAGTAACATTGATCGGTTGCCTCTCATTCACGCCCCAACCAGGGACCAAATTTCCAACCAGGCACATGCCCTGACCGGGAATCAAACTGGAGATCTTTCACTTGGCGGGATGACACCCAACCAACTGAGCCACACCAGTCAGGGCTACTTTTTAAATGTGTTAACTGCTTCCCCCACTGCGATAGACTCCACAGGGCTCTTCTGTTCGTTGCTGCATCCATAACCCCAAGAACAGTGCCTGGCAAATAAATTCTCAATAAATAAATGCCATTTGAATTGTAACTCTGATTTCTTTAATTTTTTTTATTTTAAAGTGTATTTTATTGATTATGCTATTACAGTTGTCCCATTTTTTTCTCCTCTTTATTCCCCTCTGCCCTGCACCACCCCCTCCTACAAGCATTCCGCCCCCTCACCCTTAGTTCATGTCCATGGGTTGTACAAATAAGTTCTTTGGCTTTTCCATTTCCTATTCTATTCTTAACCTCCCCCTGTCTATTTTGTACCTATCACTTATGCTTCTTATTCCCTGTACCTTTACCCACCCCATTATCCCTCAGCCCCTCCCCACTGAAAACCCTCCATGTGATCTCCATTTCTGTGATTCTGTTCCTGTTCCAGTTGTTTCCTTAGTTTGTTTTTGTCTTTTTAGGTTCAGTTGTTGATAGTTGTGAGTTTGTTGTCATTTTACTGTTCATATTTTTGATCACCTTCTTTTTCTTAGATAAGTCCTTTTAACATTTCATATAATAAAGGCTTGGTGATGAAGAATTCCTTTAACTTGACCTTATCTGGGAAGCACTTTATCTGCCCTTTCATTCTAAATGATAGCTTTGCTGGATAGAGTAATCTTGGATGTAGGTCCTTGCCTTTCATGACTTCTAATACTTCTTTCCAGCCCCTTCTTGCCTGTAAGGTTTCTTTTTAGAAATCAGCTGACAGTCTTATGGGAACTCCTTTGTAGGTAACTGTCTCCTTTTCTCTTGCTGCTTTTAAGATTCTCTCCTTCTCTTTAATCTTGGGTAATGTAATTATGATGTGCCTTGGTGTGTGCTTGAGTCCAACTTCTTTGGGACTCTCTGAGCTTCCTGGACTTCCTGGAATTATATTTCCTTTGCCAGATTAGGGAAGTTCTCCTTCATTTTTTGTTCAAATAAATTTTCAATTTACTGCTCTTCCTCTTCCCCTTCTGGCACTCCTATGATTCAGATGTTGGAACATTTAAAGTTGTCCCAGAGGTTCCTAAGCCTCTCCTCATTTTTTTGAATTCTTGTTTCTTCATTCTTTTCTGGTTGAATGTTTATTTCTTCCTTCTGTTCCAGATCATTGATTTGAGTCCAAGTTTCCTTCTCTTTACTGTTGGTTCCCTGTATATTTTCCTTTATTTTACTTTGTATAGCCTTTTCCCTCTGTTTTGCTACCATACTTAATCATTTCTGTGAATATCCTGATTACCAGTGTTTTGAACTCTGCATCTAATAAGTTGCCAATCTCTTCGTCACTTAGCTCTTTTTCTGGAGCTTTGATCTGTTCTTTCATTTGGGCCATATTTTTTTGTCTTGGTGTAGCTGTTACGTTGTAAGGGGCAGAGCCTTAGTTATTCACAAGGGTGGGGCAACCCATGTGGTTGTGTTCTGGCACTGTATGTGGGGCAGTGGTCCAAGAGGGAACAATGTCACTTGTTCACCTCTGGTCAGGTTTTCAGTCACTTCCCCCACTGCCCACAGCAAATTGGGCCCTTCTGGTGCCAGTTCCCAGGTGTGTGGGCTTGTGTAAGTTCTAGGACCCTGTGGGTCTCTTCAAGGACTCTCCTGTGAAGCTGGGGGTTTCTCCCACTGCCACAACCCTCACAGGTTTTTATAGACAGAGGTTTTGAGGCTTTATCTCCCTATGCTGGAACCCTGGGTTGTGCAGTCTGTCTTGCTCCCCAGTTGTTCTTCTGGTTTATCCCCATGCAAATGTGGGACTGCCAGCTGCCACCTCACCTGCCCAGTCCTCCAGCTGCTGCCTTGCCACACATCTTCTCCACCCAGCTGCCCATCTCTGCGCCTCCTACCGATCTGGATGAATGTTTCTTCTTTTTTTTTTTACTTTATTGTTGTTCAATTACAGTTTTCTGCATACTCTCCCCTTCCCTGCCCCTCCAATCCCACCTCCCTTCCCTGCCTCCCTCCCCACCCTTGGTTCTGTCCATGTGTCCTCTAAAGTGGTTCCTGAAAACCCTTCTCCCCATTGTCCCCTCCCCCCTCCCCCTTGGCTATTGTTAGACTGTTCTTAATTTCAATGTCTCTGGTTAAGTTTTGCTTGCTTTTTGCTTTTGTTGATTATGATCCAGTTAAAGGTGAGATCATATGGTATTTGTCCCTCATCGCCTGGCTTTCTTCACTTAGCATAATGCTCTCCAGTTGCATCCATGCTGTTGCAAAGGGTATAAGCTCCTTCTTCCTCTCTGCTGCATAGAATTCCATTGTGTAAATGTACCATAGTTTCTTGATCCACTCATTTGTAGATGGACTTAGGTTGTTTCCAGCACTTGGCTATTGTGAATTGTGCTTCTTTACCTCCTTGGTTGTTAGACCTTCATACAGTTTGATTTTATGGCCGTTCTGGTTGTTTTTTGTTTTTAAATTTGTTGTCCTTCTTTTGGTTATGCAAGGAGGCAAGATGTATCTACTTATGCTTCCCTCTTGGCTAGAAGTCCTGATTTCTTTAATTTTTATGAAAACTCTTTCTTGCTCTGTGTTCTGGATTTGATCACTTACTCTTTGTATTTCTAACTAAAGTACATAAACAGATTCCCCAACACCCTATGTGCATAGCTCTCACTGGGTACAGCACTATCTTTCATTGAATATAAGATACTATCGAGTTTAAGATACATGATTATTTTATATGCCACTAAGAAAAAAAGGCTGCCATTTAAAGGTTAACATACAATTTATTGGAAAAAATCTTTATTTATAAATTATTAAAATATGAAAAGTAAATATATCTTAGAATTAATAAAATATAATATTAAGCATCTTGCATGTGGCAGATATTGCCCCTCTCGTCCCTGTGTCAAAAGGTACAGAGAGGGGTGGGGGGAGAGACAGCTCTGTGTGTGTATGTGTATTCCCTAATAAAGTGAGTCATGGTGAGTGGTATTGAAGAAAGGAGAGGGGTAGCCACAGAGATTACTTGAATGTGAGTGCTTGGTATGTTGGAGAGTAGGGTGACAGATGATTTTATCTAAATGAGTCTCTCTTACTTTGTGATTTAATTTATTTTTTAAACCTCATTTTGTGGCTGTAGAAAAAGTATCTATTTCTTAAGGGATAAACACAAATGATAAAAATAGCAGAAAACACAAAGATAAAAACAAATAATTTTCAAATTAATCCAACCAATTTCTTTTAAACAAGTAAACAAAGTCTGGTGTTATCTTTTGAAAAAGAACTAATTTAGTTTGTTTTCATTTTAAGAGCAGTTAAGCTTTCCCAAAAGAATATTTCTGGTGAATAAAATGGAAATCCGAGAAGAAAAACTGCAAGGTCAATTATCAGAGCATTTGATTTATTACTGAGAGGCAATTGACTTAATACTTTGCATGTCTGCAAGTCATCGCATCATTGTTAGAGTTTCTCTTGAAATTACTTGTACACAGATACTGAATCACCTTACATGGCAGCTGTTTGTAAAAGATCCAGGGCTTAAGAAACCATGCAATATTAGATTAGCAATAGTGTTCTACAAGGACATTATCACTGGGAACAAACAGAGACATTGAAGGACAAGGAACAATTCCATCCTAAGCTACACGTTGGATTCCTATCCAGTGTTTTCAGAGTCTACAGAGAGAATAAAATGCCTTTTCTCATAAGGCAGATCATTTGCTTTAGTGATTTGTTTAAACTTAGCTCTCACCTCACACTTCATATTATTTAGGTTCATCTTCTATTCCTGAAGGAAGGCTCTATGCTATGTAGATTGGAGACCTTGGAGAAAGAAACAAGAATCCTTAAAATTAAGAAGGATCTGTGAACTTCCCTCCTGTCCTACCTCGTGAATTCTTTGTTGAGCTCATTGACTACTAAGCCTTCATTGGACTGATCAGTCAGTATACTATACAATGGGAGGAAAAAGATTTTTAAAGTATAAGCAAGTGGAATATAAGATTCTATGTAAGAATTAGCTTAAGCTACCCATGAAGGGCCATCCAAGATCAGGGAGGAAGCTAAAGCTACACAGAGAAAGAAGAGAGAGAAAGGGTTGAAATTTGACAGGTTGTGGCCGAGAAGTTTGAGCAGTTTCCATGAGAAGTGAATCGTGGGAGAGGGGAAGACTCTAAAGGAAAAGAATTCCAGCTATGCTGTACATGCTGCACTCTCACCTGTATGCTGCTTCTACCTCTAGACATATCAGTTAAACCCCTAATCCTTCCAAAACTTTTTAGAATTAGGTTTAGAATCCTTTTCAATGGGACGGTATATTAAAATTGGCCATAGGGAGGATGCAAGGCAGTGCATAACCCTAGATTTAGTTGAGTCATATGTAAGACTCAATAGAAGAGTAGGCCCATCTTGGCATAAATGCAAAGTATGGGAAGGATGCTTGATTTGCCCAGTGCCTCCCTCGTTCCACCTCAGCATGTTCGCCTAGGTGCCACCGGCCCCTGAGGGGCCCACTTGGATTGGCCCAGTCATAGCAATAAGATATATTTTATTTTTGACAGAATTAAATGCCAAAATACTATTATTCCATGAATTAGATGAAAAAACATAAAATTATTAGTAAAATTAATTGACTTTCTATTGAAGCATCTAATGACATTGGTGCCATTCAACTATTTGCACTTCTGTTAATAGCACTGGAGCCAACACATTAACCATTAATGCTTCATTTCTCACATGTGCACACAGAGTTGCATATGTAAGGAAAGTGGTTATTTGATCTAAGCAAAAAGTCAGGCTTTATGAAGTTTTATGTAAACTTATCATTTGTAGCCTCATGTGTTAAATCATCATGTTTGGGTACAGTATTCTAAAATAATACAAATTTTTAGGTAGATACTGATGCTTTTTCATCATATTTGTATCTTTTAGTTTTTAAATAGTCAGTGATATTATTATGGACTTAAAAGTTAACAAGTATTCTGTGTAAGTTACACATTCATCATAGTCATGAATTTTATAAACGCTTATTGCTTCTTAAGTCATTTATTACAAAAGAGAAAAGCATTATAAAAATTAAATAAGTATTATAGAACTGCCCGGGCTCTATTTTCTATACATATTTCATGCTTGCCTAATCCATGTGTGTTTCTGCCCACGGTGGAGATCCTGGAGCTTTGTGCATCTCAGGGAACTTAGTGTAGAATAAGATACAATCGGCTGGCACATCCAGTGGCCTGTAGTGTTAACAGCATGAAATATTTCTTCCTTCACCACTACAGAACACAATGAGTTGGGTGTTTCCAACTACTTGTATCTAAGCATATTCCAGTTTACCAGTAAGAGCTGTGCCTGCTATTCTTTTTTTTTTTTTTTAAGATTTTATTTTTATTTATTTTTAGAGAGAGGGGAAGGAGGGAGACAGAGAGGGAGAGAAACAGCAATGTATGGTTGCCTCTCACATGGCCCTCACGGGGACCTGGCCTGCAACCTAGGCATGTGCCCCGACTGGGAATCGAACCGGGACAGCTTGGTTCCCAGCCCGTGCTCAATCCACTGAGCTACACCAGCCAGGGCCTGTGCCTGCTATTCTTTTCAACTAGTGTGCCATGGCATTTCAAACAGTAGCCATCTAGTTTGAATGCTCTGCCTTGAACCATAAATATGTAGGTCATATAATAGAATTGCATCTCATTGGTTACATTGCATAGCATTGCATCTAACTGGTTAATTCTTGGTACCAGAATCTTATGTACAAGTCTAAGTGACTGATTTTTTAAAAACTCACTTTGGAGCAAAAAGGGTAGGTAATTACTATTATTATTATTATTATTATTATTATTATTTAAATGAATCAAAATTATACCAATCTTTTGTCAGATTGCCAAAAACAGAATGTATTTTTGGTGTGCTATAGAATTTTAGTAATTTGTTGATTTGGGCCATGAGATATAAAAGGTTGAAAATTACTGCTTTAAAGTAAGGTGTGGGACCTTTAACTGGAACATAATCAGCAAAAGAACAAAGCAAGCAAAATAGAACTAGAAACATTGAAATTAAGAACAGTCTAACACTAGCCAGAGGGGAGGAGGGGAGGGGACTGTGGGAGAAGGGTTTTCAGGAACTACAGTACAGGGCATTTGGACAAAACTAATGGGGAGGGTGGAAGCAGGGAGGGAAGTGGGTTTGGATGGGGTGGGGGGGCAGAAAATGCAGACAACTGTAATTGAAGAACAATAAAGTAATTAAAAAATAAATAAAATAAAGTAAGGTGTGGGAGATCATTATGATAATGATCTCCATTAAAGTCTGCCTTTTTGTGTAAATATTCTTCTGCAATGGAATATTGGCACTCTTCCATCAAAAGGTGGAATCTATTTTCCAGCCTCTTTAATATGGGTTGGCCTGATGTCTTATTTTGACCAATAGAATGTAGCAGAAGCAATGTTGAATAAGTTCTAGAGCCTACGTCTTTATAGGCAGCCTTGCAGCTTCCATCTGGAGCCCCAACACCATCACGCTATGGAGTCCAGCTCAGAGGCCACATGCTGCGTGCGAGTGGACAGCCGGCACCAAGGCCCCAGACACAGGGCTGAAGCCACCTTGGACTTCTTAACACATTGCGTACCGCATAGAAATCTCTAATACATACACCAGGGACCGCACATTTTTGGGCAAACTTGAAGATGAAGACTATTCGAATGACCAAAGTACAATGTAACTGCAATGCTTTATGGGTTCGTGCAATTATATAGTTTTTCGTAGATTGACCTGCATGGTTTCCACCAATGAAATCGCTTCATTCGATGTGGACAAGACAGTGTATTGACATCTAAGGTCCATAACAGATGGCGCGCGAAACACGAGAAAACTCTCGTGAGCGGTCCTTAAGTTGTTAAGCTAGCCCAGTCCCCAACTAAATGCAGCAAATGACCAAGCCCAGGTGAGAATAGCTGAAGAACCACCCAGTCAATCCAGAGGATTGTGGGAAACAGTAAACCACTAAAATTACTTTAAGCCACTAAATTTGGAGTGGTTTAATATGTAGAAGTAGATAGTTGATACAGAAGGGGTTAATTATATTATATCTGGAAAATGTCAGCCAAGGAGACATGAATTATCACTGGTCATTTTTCAGATTTAACCACATGTTAAGTGTAAACTATGATTACTACATGTGTGCTTTCCATGCTACTAGGTGAGACCTTCTCAGAAGCTGGACATACAAAATGTTGGTCTATCAAATACCTTGGCTTATTTTCATGTAACTATTAATAGTAATGCAGCACTAAACAGCTTTTTAATGTATTCTTGACTAATACTAAATCAAATGAGATGACAATATACCAGGCACAACCCATGACTGTCCCAAGAAAATGGAACATCTGGTCATATTGGCCATAGTCCAGAAAGAATTTCTGGTCATCAAAGAATTAATGTTTTATGAATTCTATGCAAAATTCAAATGGGAAGGCCTTGAAACTGTTTAAAATCCATTGGTACCATTCTGGGCACACAGGAAATTGTTTTTTCTCACTCTTTCTTGACACACTAACGTTAAAATATGGCTCTGTGAACTTTTACCTACATGGTGAGAAAGTAAGACATCAATTCTCTTAATAGTAAAAATGTTTAGATTTTGTCCTTCATGAGATTAATGGTTCTGAAAACCTAAGGTGACATCCTGTCCCCGTGACCCCATCAGAGCACTGGCACCCCAGGAGCTAACAGTCCTCCCGCGCCCACACTGAGGAGGGCTGCTCAAGGCAGTCGGATGCACTACTTAGCACATTTTCAAAATCTTACTTTCCTTATGCACTCCATCCTTGTCCTAGAGTGTTGTACCAAAATGGAAAGTTCAATGCCTAAATTGATTTTGAAGGGTAGAAGGGAAAGAGTAATATCCTAAGGCTGTTTATAATTCCCTTTTCTCTAAGTACGTGATTCTTGTATCTGTGCAGTAGCTGACAGTCAAAAAGACTGAGGGATTTTGAAACTGCTTCTGCCTAGAAACAAGTGTTAAGAAGTCAGTTTTCTACAGCAGGCTGGCTAAGTGCACACACACACACATACATACCTTCTTCAAATGGGTGTTTGCAGGGTAGTTTCACTTGGTGCTGCCACCAGTCTTTGGAAACCTGTTGTAACTGCTCATATGACACGCATCCTAAGTGTGGTGTGTCTGTCAAAGGTCAGTCACGAGAAGGCGAAGTGCAGCACTCCACACACCGGGGCCGCCAGATGCCTGGCCACTCTGCCAGGGCAAAGGAAGCAGGCATCCCAGCTTAACAAGTGACCCCCACCCATTCGCGGGCTTCTGCTGTTTTCCCCCACCACACTGCTTTTTAAACTTTTACTTTCCTGAATCTTTTTAGGAATCAAGTAATGTGACATTTTCTTTGTAATAATGTGTTGAGTATCATGTATCATGTAGGACTGTGCGGACATTTCTATTTGGCATAACTCCTGGCATTTGCAATGTGAACTTCTTAATGCTGTTGTAAATCTAAGTAGGCTTTAAACATGCACACTCACACACTTTCACATGTATGCAGGAGAAAAATTTCTAAACGTTCGAAGCTACTGATACCATGGTTGGAATTCAAAATCTTTAATATTTCAAAATCCTTAATGTGGCCAACTGAAATTCTCGTACAGATTATAAAACTTAATTTAAATGGGCAAAAGGAGAAGGTAAAGATAATAAAAGTAGGGCCTGGGGTTAAAAACTCATGACTGGATCGAATAGTTAAATTGGAAGGAGACCGGTTAGACAAAAATCCTCGGGGTGGTGGTGGTGGGAGGGTCATGAGAATGAGATCTTTAAGCCTAGAAGAAGAACTGGTGTGATCACAGAGATAATAACCCAGAGTGGGATGGTCACTACTGGTTACGGAATCAAGGGCAACTTAAACCTTGCTCAGGAGAAGGTTAGAAAATTCTTTTTACTAAGAGAAACAAGTTCTTTCATCAACAGATTAGAGATATTACAAGCCACAGTCTATTAAATAGATAGTCTCTTGGCTCGCATTCAGGTCTAGCACCAATTGTCTTCGTATATCTGAACAAAGATGCAGTCCCTGGTGTGGTTCTGTTCTCAGGATGTGGGATGTGTGTTCCTCAGTTCACAGTAATAGTCATCCTGAGCATGCACCATGAAACAATGTCCCAATGGCCTACATGCCGTAGGCATAAGTTTTTGAGTATTGGGCTGTTTGAAACAGTAGGTCAGGTTTCATGGTGTATCAGCTCCCTTAGTTACAATGGCAATAACAAGGATTTATTAGGGCTTTACAGCTCATTTGTTTAGGCCACTATCTCATCTTCTCCCCCAAACTATACTCTGAAATATTATTGACTGCACTTTATATACACAGACATCAAGCTTAAATTGGAAATGCTTGCTGTTATATTTGATACTAACACTGTCGATGATTGCCTGCCTACCCACAACCCTCCAAAGGAAAACTGACCCATCCACTGTCCCTGCTGCATTGGTGGCCGTGTCCTGTGATGGGAGATCCATTGTCTACCCCTATCAGAACCCCTCACCCTGGTCACACACAACTGCGTGGTTCTAACATAATTAACTGACCAAGGGACCTCTATGAGTAGGCTTGCCAGCAACTGGTGACACAACCTGGAATGAAAGGCTTATCTCAGCCAATCAGACTGTTACTCTTAGCAATCAGAGAAAGGAAATGGGGAGAGTCACAGGTGTAGCAGAAGCTGAAAAGTCACGATTAGGGCCAACTTCATGACGTGTGATTTGTGGAGTCACCTAGGACTCCAAGCATAGAAAGGCCCTATACTTGGTTTTGTGCTCTGCTGTTGCTGTCTTGAAATTCTTAATAATTTTTGAACAAGTGACCCCCCATATTCCTTCTGAGTTGGGCCCCACAAGTTACATGGCCAGCCTTCATCATAATGTGTAAATTGCAGCAGTAATTCTGAACTGGAGGAACGGGCTCTGGAGAAATACCGGCATCTCTCAGAGGTGGGGTTGTGGGGTGGAGGAGGCAAGTGAAAATTTTGACAAGACATAATCAATCTTATAATTTTCTCAGCTCCAATATACAAAACAAAACCACACCCCTTTGGCTGCGAAGTTACAAAGAAAATACAGAATTTTCTAACTGGAGTTTCTCTTCCCCTAATCCTGAGAGACATGCTAGAATTTCTGGGGAAGTGTGAGTGAGATGTTTATGAAAAGTTGGCATTAGTTTAAAGGGTCAAGACATACTGGGGTAAGGAGAGCTGGGGAGCCAGGATGAGTCCGGTGAGAGTGGATGTTACAGGAAGTCGGCCTGAGGGACAGAGAAAGCTGGGATGAGAGTATTAAACTGGATGCAGGCCTTTCCTGGTGTTCTATCCAATCAGGGCATCCTGCCCATCCTCAGCTGAGACCTTCCCTTGCTCATCAGCTGCTCATTATACAGAAGAGCAAAACAAGAATGCTTGGTGTTTAAAAAGAATGTGGGCCTCATTTCTTTCTCATCTATAGACAATTAGCAGGAGTTTATTAGTTTTAAAAATAAAATAATTTTTGTTAGCACCCAATCAATGCAATTACCAAGTTAGTATCTCAGCTGTCTCTTTTTTGCCTTCAGGTCCAGAAATCCTTTAAAATCTAAAACACAATCTCCTCTCTGCAGCTCTAGGAACAGTTTTTAGAGAATAGAGACTTTGCATGATTTGAAAAGAAAATTTTCTTTTGACAAAGGGCTATGAATCCTTCTAGACCCTCCTAGTGGCACCTTTAATGTTGAGTGGAATTCTTAGGACACCAGAGAAACAGCTCTTCACCTCCGAGTACAAAAATAAGTCTCAAAAATGACAAACAACCATTAGGGCTTCCAGACATTGCAAGCAATCTGTTAATGAGATCATTGAGAATTGTCTGAAAATGTGTTTTTTTTTAATTTCAAAATATGGGTTTTTTTAAATGTTTCATTAGGATACCAAGTCTTTACGGGCATAGAATTGCAACCACGTTGCAATTCCTTTGGGAACCAGCATAGAACGGAAGTTTAAATACGGCATCAGCAATTTCCAGGGGTTTTGTTGTTGTTTATTTCAATTCTAAACTTCCCTCTTTGTCTCTTTTACCACTGGAAAATTTCTGTACAGAAAATATGTATTTTTTCAATTGAAGTGACTTAAAATGTTATTTTGAGAAACTTCTCAGAATTTCATTACACCTCTTGAAATAGCTAAAGACCCCTGGGGTGCTGCAAATCCAAATAATGAAAGCATTAAAAATAGCAGAGAAAAGTCACTTGAAGCAACTAGGATGAAATTTTACTTTTCTTTGGAATATATGTGTACACACACACACACACAAATCATCTTCAAATACTCCCATGCTTACCCCCATCCAAAACGTTTATCTTTCCAGAATTTTGAAACGCTTTAACGATACCTCATTATATAGTACTGCTAATGATTTCTTTTCTAGCATTAGGTGTTTTTTTTTTTTTTTCCAAATTAGACTCCATTAATCCTCAGATCCTGGGAAATAACTATAACAAGAGTGTCTGAAATTGTACAATATGAAGAACCAAGGCAAAGAAAGAGAAATTTGCTTTTTCCTCTGCCCATTTAGAAACTACAGCATTTTAACTCTAAAAAAAAAATCTAACCCAGCTTTTTAAGGAGGAAGTGAGGGAAAGGTGAGGCACAATGGCTAAAGTGATTAAACTAACTGGCATTTGCCAGAAATCTGATTTTCTAAGAATTATTTTGCTGTTTTAAGGTCTTGTTCTAGGTGAATTGGGAGCTGTTTCTCATGAAGGAAAGTTAAGATAATTATTGAAACTGAGAGTCTTAGCATTGAAATGAAAGTCAGAAATAATCTGGACCAGTGGTTCTCAAAACATGGTTCCTGAACCAGTAGCATCAGTACTACCTGAGAACTTGTTAAAAGTGCAAATTCCGAGGATCTTTCATGAACCTTCAGAATCAGAGACTTTGGGAGTAGGACCCAGGAATCTGTGATTTGCCAATCCTCCATACTAAAGTTTGAGAACCACTGATCTAGACCACCTTTCTAGCCACTGAAAATTCTCTACCGTGGCCACTGTGACAAGCTCATCCGTACAAGTGATAACCTGTATCACGTGCCCCCGTCAGAGCCTGACATCCAGGGCAGGGCAAAATAGGCTTACAGTTGTGAGCACATGAAACACAAAGTTCATTCTCGTATTACTATGTATTAAGTATTGTATTATTTTCCACACAAACAACTGTGAACCTATTTTTGCCCCACGCTGTATAGCAGACATTTAATATTTTGTAATGATAATAATTACAATTAAATATAAATATAATAAACAACTCCATTATCATTATCATCTACCCACTGCCTGCACAGTATCTCCATTGCCAGTCTGCTTACTATCAACACTCCATTCTTTTAGGATACATCTAATTACTAGAAAGTTCTTTCATGTTTAGTGAAAATTTTACTTTTTTTGAACAGTTTTTCCTTGACTCTGATGTTTTTTTTATTTTTATTTTTTTACTTTATTGTTGTTCAATTACAGTTGTCTGCATCCTCTCCCCTCCCCTCCCCCCACCCCCTCCAATCCCACCTCCCTTCCCTGCCTCCTTCCCCACCCTTGGTTCTGTCCATGTGTCCTTTATAGTGGTTCCTGTAAACCCTTCTCCCCATTGTCCCCTCCCCCTTCCCTCCTTGATATTGTTAGATTGTTCTTAATTTCAGTGTCTCTGGTTATGTTTTGCTTGCTTTTTGCTTTTGTTGATTATGTTCCGGTTAAAGGTGAGATCATATGGTATTTGTCCCTCACCACCTGGCCTACTTCACTTAGCATAATGCTCTCTAGTTCCATCCATGCTGTTGCAAAGGGTATAAGCTCCTTCTTCCTCTCTGCTGCGTAGAATTCCATTGTGTAAATGAACCATAGTTTCTTGATCCACTCATTTGTAGATGGGCACTTAGGTTGTTTCCAGCACTTGGCTATTGTGAATTGTGCTGCTATGAACATTGGAGTGCATAGGTTCTTTTGAATTGGTTTTTCTGACTCTGATGGTTTTTATCAGAAAGAGGCATCAGATCCTTTAGCCCTTTACTATGACTTTTCAAATGTTCAGGCAGAAGCATGTATTTTGAGAAGATGGGATTATAAAGACCTCTGTTTTAAGCCCTTTCATTTTATACAAGAAACATCTGAGGCCCCAAATAGCTAAATGACTCGACAGCCAATCATGTTATTGCTGTCTTTTCTTCTCCGGACTAAAATTCCAAGCTTCTGCAACCTTTTTCTGACTGACTGACATCCAGAATGCTCACTCTTTCCTCACTGCTTTCTGAACACGCCACTGTCGTAAGCAACTGTCTTCATATGTGGTGTCCAGAATCTCACACAAAACTTAAAATGTGGTTTGACCATCGAAGGGTACGTTGGAGATGTTTCTTTCCATAATTAGGTACTTTTTCTTCTTTTAATGCTACTTAAAGACTGCATTTTTTTTTCAGTTTTATTGAGGTCTGATTGATTGACCAACAACCATTGTACAAACCATGTGGTGAGAAGGCCAATATTCCGTTCACCCCGCAGACATCATTCACATTCACTGTGACTGATCTTCCAGGTGCCGAGCTGTGCGGCAGGGCAAATGTGCATCTCCTTTCATTGTCAGGTCAGGTCCATCACGGAAGTCTCTGTCCATTGTTTCATTGAAATAAAGATATGCTATATTTTGGGGGCATTTTTTGATAAATATGTCAGTAAACTTACCCAAAATGATAATAGAATGAATTTGGAACAACTCACTGTGTTTAGTGGACCCACCTGGACTATAGTTTCCCGTAGGTTGATGTCAAGCCTACTGGTTGTAATTTCAGCGTTTTAGCATTTTTAGCCTTTTAAAAAGTGAGGACAATTGTCCATGTCTAGACTCGTGCAGACATGTGCCCATATTCCCTGACTTCTCCTCGACTGTGGCTGACGGGGGCTCTGTGGCGGTAACCTAGGCTGTATAATCTGCTGCAATATCCTTTCTCTGCATCTGAAGAATTGACTTCATTCAAATAACTTATAGCGTCTTTTACTATCCTCTCTCTTGTCTTGATTTGCAATTTTCTCTTAATCATATTTTGCCATTTCTAATTTAGAAAAATATTCCATTTTCTGGTAAGCAGTCGGAAAATAACCTAGCAATTCTCTCTGTCATCTGTAAGCCTTACTCTATCTTATGCAAAACTTAAGCAAAATGGTATTGCTTATTGGTTAGGAGCTCAGGCTTAAGATCATACAAAACAAGTCTTATTCTGAACCAAATGAGAAATGGGACCAGAAAAAAAATGAGGCCTCTGGGAAATAAAAATATCATCTGCACAATTGATGGAGCTGATATTAAAGAATTTGCCATAACTGAAAGCTAGTGAGCTGAAGCTGCGCCCCAGGGTTTGGCAGAACTTCCCAGTCAGTCGCAGGCAGCACTGAATGACTGCAGACCTTCTCCAAGGGGGCAAGGCCTTCACCTCTCAGGAACTTCAAAGTTGAAAGCATCTCAGAGCATCACTTTCAGAGGCAGCTCCCTCCAGAGACAGGAGAAAGAGGCTGGTTAGCACGGTTCCTCCTTCCAAACTGATGGGTCAGGTATTTGTTCCTCCGCCATCAGGGGAGGGGCAAGAGAGAGAGAGAGAGAGAGAAAGGCCAGGGTTAACAAATGTTCTTCCGCATGGAATGGTACAGAAGTAAAATATAAGTGACATGGGGATAATAAGAAATTTCTGTTCACCTGTTCAAAGGGCTATATGGTATTGCAGACACTGCCTATTTGCACCTTACTTTTTTCCTCTCAGAAATGGAAAACGTGACAACATATACCTCATGGTTTGCACTGTTTGCCATATAACAGCTGATTTAGGCAACACTGTATTATCCTCAATGCTTTTCGTTGTCCTCAGGGCTCTGCTCGCTGTGGTCTCTGACTTCCCTGACATTATTCCTTGACAGATCATGGTATTATTTGAGTACCTTTGTTTTTTCTTGCTTTCCTCTTTCTTTAACGCATGTCTTTTAAACACCCGACTCGGTCAGAGAACTCCCTACACAGCTATGCCAGTTCCTACTTATGTCCATCCCCGCACCCATCTCTTATTTGAATTTTTTGAATGTACAGTCATAATTTCATTACTTGGGATCTCTGATCTTTAGGAGTCATTTTGTCTTTGTGTCTCTGGCTGTTGGCACATACTTAATTCTTCTTGGAAATTTTTGATGTTGGTTTTCAAGTCAGTCTGAAATGTATGAACAGAAATGTCCAGTACTGCATTCCTTTCTTTTGTGAACTCCAAGATGACATGATCACTTTTCCCTGCTTCTGTGACTCCTATGTTGCCACCAAGGCCTCCTTCGTTGGTCAGAATTAAGTCCTGAGAGGCGCTTTGTGGCTTCTCTTACTTTATAAAATTTTGCTTGAGTGCCTAGAATTTCAATAAATAATTCTGGATAATTTATATGACCTTGAGCTGTTTAAATGTGAAACATTTACTCATTCTTTAGATTTTTATCATGTTTCTTCTCTTTATCCTGCCAGCCACCACAGTTCCTTTAAAAATGGTACAGGTGTTTCATAATTTATCTCCATGATCATTCACTACTTTAATGCCTATTTTTCAAATAAATAAATATCTAACATACAAGAATATCTAAAGTTTTGGCACATAGGCTTATTACTCCCCAAAGAGTATAACTTTTTTAAAGTTAAAAATCTATTCATGTTCATTTAGGGAGAGGGTCATGAAGACTTTATTAAGCAAGATCCCAAATCCAAAAACCATTGAGGAAATGATTGACAGCTTTGACCAACAAAAAAAACGACAAACTAAAAATTCAAACCGCTTCTGATTAGTGAAAGACACCATCAACAAGCCAAAGATCAGGAGAAAGTATTTGCCACACATATAACAGAAAGAATGTTATAGTCATAATATTTAAAGAGTTCACACAAATCGAAGGAGGGGAAAAATCAAGTCCCACAAAAAAATAAAAAACAACTTATGACCAATAAATACCGAAAAAATGATCCATCTCCCTAATAACTAGGGGAATTTAAATGAAAATGTTTTCCATGTTTGACTGGTTTGATTGGCAAGAGTGAAGACAGAGATCCTCTCTCGTGTTGGTGACACAGGGAAGTGTGTGCTCACATCGTGTGGAGCAGATTAGTGCAGCTGTTTTCATGGCATTTTGACAATGGCTATAAAATTTGACAGGATCAAGAAAAATGAAAAATGTGCATATTTGACTTGGCAACTCCATTTGTGGATCACAACTTACATGAATACTTACTTGCATATGGGCATGAGATGGATAAAAAGTGAATTTACTTTGCATTAGTACAGAACGAGAATTGGATCCTAAACAATTTCCGTTATATATATAGCTTATTAAATATTATAGGGCATTGCAGAACATAAGTTAGTTGTATAAATACATAGAAATTCTCCAATATATATTCAATAAAATTCTTTTTTATCTCAGAAGCAACAGGAAAAACTTACATACACAAAGAACCCGGTAGGTAGTAGACAATAAGTATTTGCTGAATAAGATTTATGTAAAGTCATAGAAAAAGTCCCATGAGGACATGCAGCAAAGCGCTCACAGCAGTCACCTGCAGGAAAGGGAATGGAATTTGGGAGAGAAGCGAAGGGTGACTTACACATCACGCCACATGCTCTTCTCTGTCATTTGCGTTTTGACTCTGTGATAGCTTTAAAGATATTGTGCCTTTCCA
The DNA here is from genome assembly GCA_004026765.1 of Micronycteris hirsuta. Lineage (NCBI taxonomy): Eukaryota > Metazoa > Chordata > Mammalia > Chiroptera > Phyllostomidae > Micronycteris > Micronycteris hirsuta. The sequence goes on from PVJI01021120.1 coordinate 24,006, forward strand.
AAAGGAGGTGATTCCCTTGGCATCTATACAGTAACAATGACTGCTTAGATGTGGCAATAGTAAATTGTCTTTTTGATGGCTTTTTAGTGTGATGGTGCCAACAGTTTCTGAGCAAATATTATTTCCCATATTGTTGGTTGGGAATAACCCTAAAGATAAAGAGATTGGGGTAAAGAATGCTGGTTCCCGCTGAATTTCAGAAAGGAGATTGTCTCTACATCTTCATCTCTTCAATGCCCTGCTCTCTGGCTTTGGCTCCCAGCATTCTATGAAATTGTTTTAGTCAGATTACCAACAACTTCCTGGCTACTGAATTAAATGGGCACTTGTTAGTTTTTTATATCATTAGACCTTTGAAGGTCATTAGACCTTTATATCATTAGACTATTGTCTGACACTTTGTCCTTTTTTTAAAAGATTTTATTTATTTATTTATTTATTTATAGAGAGAAGGGAAGGTAGAGAGAGAAAGAGAGGGAGAGAAACATGGATGTGAGAGAGAAACGTCAATAGGTTGCCTCTCTTAAGCAGCCCAACCGGGGATCAAACCTGCAACCTAGGCATGTGCCCTGACAAGGAATTGAACTGGCAACCTTTTGCTTTGTGGGATAGCAGCCAACCACTGAACCACACCAGTCAGGGCAACACTTTCTCCTTTCTAAAATGTTCCCCTAACTAACATGAAACCACACACTTCTGCCTTTATTAATTTCTCTTCTACTTTTTCTCTCTCTTTGCTGTTAGTCTGTCTCTTCCTGCTCCTTAGATGTTAGTTTTCTTTAGAATTTGTCTTTGGATTTCTTTTATTAATTTGGTGTCTGGTAAAATCCAGTGTCCTCATTGATGACTGACTTTTCTATGTAATTTCACATGGCAGAAGGGGCAAGGGAGTTTTCTCGAGACTTAGAAGAGCGCTAACCTCATTCATGAAAGTTCTATCCTCATGATCTCATCAGCTCCCACAAAGTACTATGGGAATCTGTGTCTACATAAAAAAGAAAAGGGAGAGCTCTACGAACTAATATGGAGTGATTTCTAGAATATATTGCTAAGTAAAAGAATCAAAGTACAAAATGCTATAAAATGCTACTGAATATGGCTACATTTTCTGCAAGAAAGATACAGAAGTATATAAAGGATTGAAAATAGGGTAAAAGGAATGGAGAAAAGGATACTTTTTTGAAAAGAATTTTAAAATTCAGATCTAACATTTAGAACCATATTAGTATTTTACATACTCAAAACAAACAAACAAACAAACAAACAAAAAAAAACCCAGGGATGAGAGTGACTCAAAATAGAATAGAAAGCAAAATAAATGTTCTTATTGTGTTTCAGATGAGTATCATAACCAATTGAAGTGTAGGGCAGAGGTAGAGAGAAACTAATAGGAGTCAATTTTGAGCATTTACCATAAAACAACTTGCCAAAAAAGAGACAGGAATAAATAGAAAGCCTGAAGAGTACTATGTCAAATAATGAAACTGAGTCTGTAATTTAAAGATTTTGTGCAAAGAAATATCCAAACTCCCATCAGGGAATTTCTCCAAATATTTAAGGTAGAAATTGCACCAATCTAAATCAAACTCTTCCAGTAAATTGAAAAAGCATGAACACTTCCCAACTTTCCCTATAAGGTCAGCATCACCTTGATGATAAAACCTGATAAGGATGTTACTAGAACTGAAGTGCACAGGTCAATGCTAGGTTTGTGCTGAGAATGCACAAATCATTTAACATACAGAAGAATTCAATCGATGTAATTCACTATATTGACAGAACTAAAAAGTAAAATAAAATTATTTTTAATAAACTTGTAAAAAGCATTTGGAGAAATTCAATACCCAGTCACAGGTTTTTAAATAAAGGAGAATTAGAACCTCTCCCTGCAGTGAAAGAACAGAGGAAACCCCCCTAACTTATGAAGAGTACTTACAGGAAAGTCCAAGCAAATATTGTAAACAGTAGTAAAGTAATTAAAGCTTTCCCCCTAAGTTTTGGACCATCATTTCTATTTAATATTGTTCTGAATGTCTTAGCCAATGAAATAAAGAAAGATAAATAAAAGTTGTAAGTATTGAAAAGGAAGAAATAAAAATAATTATTTGCAGACAACACAATTTTGCACATAAAATATCCAAAGGTTCTATAGAAAATCTAGTAGAATTAGTTGGTGAACTTAGCAAGGTTGTTAACTGGAAAGCCAATGTACAAAAAATTATATATATATATATATATACAGATATATATATAATAAAATTATACCATGTATTGTACAATACCATCAATAAATATCAAGTACCTAGAAATAGATATAAATGAATATATGTAAGACCTCTACAAAGAATACTGCTAAAGCTTTCTTAAGGGAAAATAAGAAGACCTGGATAATGAAGAGCTATACAATAAGTTCATGGATAGGAAGCATCACTATTATAAAAATGCCAATTATCTATAATCTGACTTGTAGATTCAGTAAAATACCAATCAGAATCTCAGCAGAATCTTCTTTTTTTCCGGAATTGACAATTGACTCTGAAATTTATGAGGAAATGTAAAGAGCCATGATACTCTTAATGAGGAACGAAGCTGAAGGATTTACACTACCAGATATCAAAATTTACTATAAAACTATATTAACTATGTGATATGATATTGGCACACAAACAAATGACTATTTGAAAGAGAACTACACATATGCTATTATTATATTTATGAAAAAAGTGACATTGAGGTACACTGATGAAAGCACAGGCATTCTGAAATAACTAATTAATTAATGGAAGCCCCTATCTCACACCATATGTAAAAACTGAGATGAATTGTAAATATAAATGTGAAATGTAAAACAATAAAACCTCTAAATAAAAACAAAGGAGAATAATTTCATGACCTTGTAGTAGTTGAAGATTTCCTAAACAGGGCACGAAAACAGCAATACATAAAAACATTAACGAGTTGGGCTATATTAAGACTGAGAACATCTGTTCATCAAAAGATACTATTAAGAGAATGAAAATAGCAAGTAACAAAGTGGGGAAGATTATGTGTAATACATATATCTAACAGGACATTTGCAATACATATATTTGACAGAGGACTCATCTTTACAATATGTAAGGAACTTTCATAAATCAACAAGAAAAAGACAGTAGAAAAGTAGGCAAACAACTGGAACACATAGCACTTAAGTAACTAGCCCAAAGGCACACAACTAGTAATGAACCAATTCCATTCCAGGTTAGTCTTCATTCCGAAGCTCATACTCTTTTCCCTCTGTAATGTCCATTGTCATAGACAATTCTTGTCACATTTAATAAGAAAAATTTGTTCTAGTTTATTATCAGATTTTAAACTTGTTAAATTTTAAATTCACATGCAGAATTTTTAAATTATTATAGAGCTAAGTCTGGGAGGATTTTAAAAATAATTTCTAGTGTTTTAAATTTAGATAGTATCTTCTCACAGTTTGTTTAAATATTCATTCCTTCTTTCTAGTTTAAAAAATCACTGCAAAAACTATCTGAACTGTATCTTAGTGTGCAGAATGAAGTAAGAATCTGTTATTACCCTAATTAAGGGCATCATTAATGAATACTTTATTTCTCATTAATTATTGATAAAAATACAGCATCTTTAGATTGAAATCCTTGAAAGAATTACTAAGGAAAGCCTAATCAAACCACCTTTGGTAAAAAAAAAATGCCTGGGCTGGCATCTGATGTCATGGGA
>PVJI01021121.1:0-27684 GCA_004026765.1 Micronycteris hirsuta
CCCAGGCTCAGATGTGCGACCTTCCCGCTTAGGGGACAGAGAGCCCCGCCCCTCCCCTCACAGCACACAGCGGGTGTGGCCTAGGGCCCAGTTTCTTCCCCGGAGACCCATGACCCGAGGCACGAGGCAGGTGGGAGGCTGCGGTGGAGCTCTGGTCTCTCTCACCTCCTTCACGGCCTCCACTTTCTCGGGCGCCAGCTTGAACAATTCATCAAAGACGTCTTCTGCAGACAGACCCAATAAACACCTCATTACAATGCTATTATCTTTGAGCCAAACAGGGACTTTTTCCACAAAAGTTTCTCTGAGTAATCAGTCCAGAAGGAGCTATAGTTTCAGCTTAAGGTTCTTGAATTTAAAAACAGGACTGCGTCCAAGTCACCGCTTCCCTGGCTGGGGGGCTGGGGGGCGATCGCTGCCCCTCTCTGGGCCTCGGTTTCCTCACCTGCAAAGGGTGGCCCATCGCACCTACCGGGGGCGGGGGGGTCACTGCAAGGATCAGAGCGGCCTGGAGGCTGCGCACGCAGCAGAGCCTGCGTGAAGGGCCCTCCTTTCTGCGGGGGACGCCTGGCACTGTGTGCTCAGCCGCCACCCTCCCTCCGGGAACGGGCGGCCTCCTCCCCGTCCCTGCTCCCCCGACTCGTCCTGGGGAGCCGCCAGAGGTGGGGAGCCGGGGCCAGCCCTGGACTGACACTCAGCCCACACATCCCCTCGCGGGCGTTCATGGTGGCAGAACGAGGGCACGGAGCTGTCCCAGGCGCCCGGGCCTGCAGTGCGCAGACAGCCAGTGCCGTCAGCGGCCGAGCCACGCCATGAGGTCTGGGAGCAGAGTGGTTTCTGGGCAGCTCGGGCTCTGGCCCTGCACGGCCTGCACTGTCACCATCCGCGGCTGTCACCCTCCCCTGGGGGCTGGGGCTCGGCACTGAATGCACACAGTGGGCTGGAGAACGACCTTCAGATTCCTCCTCAGCAGCCATGTGACCGCAAGAAAGTCACTTCCCCCTCGTGCCTGCCTGTCCCTTCGTTAGCAAACGTGGGACGGTGGCACCAGGTGGTATCGTGCCGTTGAAAAGCCTGTAAACCAGTAACCACAGTGCACACCTCAGTGTCCCTCCCTGACCTGTGGTCAGGGAGATTGTCACCGAAGGAGACAGAACGGGAGGCAAAGATGTGCTGAGGTGACACAGGCTGGAACAGGGAGAATGTGCCAGAAGCGGTTTTGAGGAGGCCCTGCTCTGGGTCCCTGCCCCTTACCGAGTGACCCATCTTCACGCTGCCCCCGAACAAACTCTGCTCCGTGGGCAAGGGCAGCCCCACGTGTCCTCACGCTGCCCCTCCACACACGGGCAGGCAGCCTTGCACCTCCCCTCGCCTGCCTCCCCCGCGTCAGCCTCCCTCTGCCCGTCCTGAGAAGCCCCTCGTGGGTCCTCATTTCCATCCCATCTCTGCAGGTGAGGTGCCCCTCAGAGAACCTCCGGCCCGTGCAGGTCTGTGTCCTTGGTGGGGAGGACTCAGGGAGGAAAAATGACGATGGGGTAGACTGGTGGACGTGTGGACGCGTGGACGGGTGGTGGGTGGTAGATGGGTAGGTGTATGGACAAACAGATGGAGAGCTGGCCTGGCCAGCTGACTGAGGGAGGGAGGGAGGGAGGAAGGAAGGACGGGCTGGGTCAGTCCGATGACTGGTGACCAGCTCTGTCACAAGAGCAGCAGCCACAGTGTTGAACAACGACCGTGAAGCGCTCACACTACGTGCTAAGCACACTTACAGATCTAAAAGGCAGGTGCCATCATTAATCCCATTTCACAGATGAGGAAATCGAAGCACCGACGGACTAAGAGACTTGCCTAAGTTCACACAGCTAATAAAGGGGAGAATCAGTATTTGAACCCCGGCCTCCTGGTTCCAGAGCGCACACACTTCACAACCCCATCCTCGCTGCCAATGGGAACTAGAAATCTCCCCACCCACGGGAGCAGCGCCAGAGGAGCAGCCAGGCCCACGCAAAGACAGCCAGAAAGGGGCACCAAGGGGCCAGAGAAAGCCAGAGATGCAAACGCAGACCACAGAGGAAATGGGAGAGGACATCCAGAAACTAAGCCCCTGCGGTTTTAACACAGGGGTCCCCAACCCCCGGGCTGTGGACCCCTGGTGGTCCTGCTAGGAACTAGGAACCAGGCCGCACAGCAGGCAGTGAGCAGCTTTGCACTCAGGGGCGTTCCGCCTGAGCTCTGCCTCCTGTCCCCCCACCACCCCCGACCCCTTCTGTGGAAAAATTGTCCTCCACAAAACCAGTCTCTGGTGCCATACAGGTTGGGGACCGCTGTTTGAACGTGCATCGGACAGAGACCGATTTTCTTTAGCTATGAGAGTACTCACTTGAAGGCTGGTCCATGTCTGTGCTGAGGGGAAAATGGTAGGGGAGAAAAAAGTGAACACACGGTTAAAAAATCTCGAGACTTACAATTTTTCAATGCGACAGGCCCCGGCCCTGGCACGGAGGACAGCAGAGCTGGCTCCTTCATTCCCGGCGGCTTTGGAAGGAGGCAGCCCGTGGGAGCACCCCGCAGGAGGCGTACCCTCCCCGGGGGTCCTCCACCCACGCAGGCCTGGGTTTGGTTGTTTGGGGGGTGGCCCCTTTTGTTCAAGGGGAGGGAGTGTCTTTCACAGACAATAAAATGCACAAATCCTATGTTTATAGCTTGTGTATTTTTGCACGCCTGTGTGATCCTCACCCTCGGGGAGGTATGGAACCTTCCCGGCACCCCCTGGGTGGCCTCCTGTCCCCCCCCAAAACATTACTACAGTTTTCATCCCTCACCGTCCATTCGTTTCGTCTGTTCTGGAAGTCTGTGCAAGTGAAGTCAAACAGTATGTGCTCTTGTGGGTCTGGCTTCTTTCACTCCGTTTTTATTGTCTTTGAATGGCTTTTCTTTGACTTTCTTGTTAAATTTTCCACCCCACCCCCACCCCCTAGAAGCAAAGTTCTGGGCCCAAAGCAGGCCCAGCTCTCTGGGGAGCCCGCCGTGTGGGAGTGGGCAGCCTGGAACAGGGCTCCGGCGCCCAGCACAGAAGCGGACTGCCCGGGGGACAGACGCCCCATGGGGCCGGGACAGACTTGGAGAGCCAGAGGCAGGCTCACAGCAGTTTCTGGGCTCACCGGGCAGAGAAGGGCGATTTTAGGGTCACGAAGGGATGTGGTATCATGGACTACAGTAGCCCCCCGAGCACCCCAAACTCATTCTCAGACCCTGAAGCTTCGGCCTCACTGGAGCCAGTTCAGAGCAGTCCTCAGGAGGTCACTTGGCCTCACTGAGGTTGGGGCGAAGGGACAAGGACTCTTCCGGGGGTGTCCGTGGGAAAGTTAAGTGGGCCAACAGGTGCCCAGAACCCGCTGGCGTGAAGGGCTGGCCAGGCCCGCCAACTCCGCGCACCCCCCCCCCTCCGCCACGCTCAGCTAGCTTGCTCGGGGCACGGCTGTCCCTTCCTACCGTGGTTTGAGGCCCACCCCCACTCTCCAGTGGGGATCCAGGCACCCTAGACTGGAGGACCTCGGGACTGGGGGGGTCAGGGGTGGGGGGACGCTGCCTCACACACACCATCTGTAACTTTCACAATAGCTTTAACAGGTAGGAGTGGGTCCCCACTTTTCAGAGGAGCAAGAGGTTCAGAGAGGGGAGGTGACTTGCCCGAGGTCACACAGCTCACACATGGCTGAGCCTGGGTTTGAGCCCCAGGGAGCTGACCACCAGGCCTGCAGGCTGAGAAGAACTGACCTCTCCCAGCTGGGCTTTGTAGGGGTGAAACGGGCCAAGGGAGCTCAGTCGGCCGGGTACCTTGTGCACATGCCTGTGAGGCCCAGCAGGGTGGAGGGCCCTGGGCCCCCCCCCACAGGGTGGGGAGGACAGGCAGAGTGTGAGCCCCCTACAGCGAAGGTCAGGCAGGTTCGCCCCAGCACCCTGGCCTGCCCGGGCCGGCCCCGTCCCTCACCTGCCCTCGGTGAGCTGTTCCACGGACTTTTCCGACTTCAGGCCGCTCTTGGTGCTCTAAGAGGGAGAAACGGGGAAGGAACTGTGGTCTCGGAAAACTCAGGCCCCCACCTGCTGCTCAGTCTTGTGGGGGCCCAAGCAGCCCAGAGGACCCCAGGTGACCCTGCTGCAGTGCCTCTCCGGGCCTCCCGGGCAGTCTCAGCACGGTGGTCCGGCTGACGGTCCTTCTTCCATGGGCCTGGAGCCCATGAGGACTAGGACCGAGTCTGCCTCGTTCCCCAAGCGTCCCCCGAGTCTCGCACCGTGCCTGGTTCAGAGAGGTCATTAACCGCACTGATCTGAGTAATGGATGAGTGTGAGTGGATGGATGGACGGGTGGATGTGTGGGTGATGAATGAGTGGATGGATGGACGGGTGGATGTGTGGGTGATGAATGAGTGGATGGATGGACGGACGGGTGGGTGGGTGGGTGGGTGGATGGATGGGTGGATGGGTGGGTGGATGATGAATGAGTGGATGGATGGATGGGCAGATGGACCAGTGAATGAATAGATGGTTGGGTGGGTGGATGGATGGATGGGTACATGGATGGATGGATGGATGGATGGATGGGTGGATGAGTAACTGAACAAGGGAGGAAATGGCGTCCCCTCTGACTCACAGAAGAAGCATAAACAAAGCCCAAGGAACTGCTCACTGGATCGTTTTAATGAATGGTTTTGAGAGAAGTAAGAATCGCTCAGCTGAGCGAGGTGGGACTTGGTGCACTCTGTCGGGCCACGTTAAAGGTGAGCACCGGAATGGGACGCCTGCTGCTCAGGGGCACCCGGGACCTGGGGTGGACCGCGGAGCAGGCAGGGCGCCATCTGCGGTGTGGAGTCCGAGAGAGAGGTTCTGGGACCGCAGCACAGCCGTGCACATACTAGACAGAGTGGCCCCTCGGGGTGGAGAAAGCCCGGGACCATCATCATAGCCATTGGCTAGCGAATGAGAGGCAATGCCGAGCACAGTGGCTAGGACTCTATGGTGTCAGGGCTCCCAAAGGCCGTGGACAGATGGCCACTTATGTCCCATGTGATGTGGCTGCCAGCAGCCAGGACCTTCATAACACAGGGACCACCTGCTGATGTAAGTGGGACGGGTCACCAGTCTCCGCATGGCCTCTCTGGGTCCCTGCCAGCTCCCCTGGCATCTTGGCCCCCCCACATCTCCCCCCAAAGCTCCAGCCCAGCACCCACTGCTGCCCTGCCGGGGATGCATAGTTCTCACGGTTTTCTAGAGCACACTTGGCTCTGCCCACCCCCCCCCGCAGTGCCCCCCAACCCAGGGGGTGGTGAGGTGGACCCAGGAAGCACGCTCCACGCTGTGAGCCCCCCAGCCCTTACCTCCAGGGTGATCACCTCCACACGGACGTTGGTGGGGAGGGGCAGGTTGGGCTGGAAGCGCTTGGCCAGAGCCACGAGGAGATGCAGGGTGGCCAGCAGGTCCTTGTTGAAGATGGCTGGGAGGGGAGGGGGACACAAGGTCAGTGCTGAGGGGCCACCAATACCTGGGACCCCGTGGAGGTCTCCTTATCGTTGTGACAGCGCTCTGCAGACCGCGGAGACGGGTGTCCAGCCTGCTGGAGAGCAGAGGCCTGGAGATCTGCACCCAGACCTAAAACAGTCGCCCTGGACACCCCGCCTCCGCGGACACAGTCAGCCCAGGGCGCAGCCCCCCTCGCGGCCGCGTGTCCTGTCCTGCGGCGGGGACACTGGCTAGACAAACTGTTAGATTTCAGCTGAGTGTGACTTGACGCAGGGTCGCCATTATAAACACCAGTCCCCGAAGGGGAGACCTGAAACCCAGGGGAAAAGGCAGTGGCGCGCGCCCAGGACAAAGTGGGTGTGCAGACCGCCACGCCACAGCCCCAGCCTTGGAGAGGCCACTGGGCTTCTTCAGCCTCAGCCTGCCTGTTGGGAAAATGGGGAGAACGTGGAGATTGGAGCAGCAGAAGGCTCACAGCAGACTGTTAATGGGGCAGGAAGTCTGGGTGCTCTGCGTGGCCTCGGGTCTTTCGAGCAGGCACTGCAGAGGTCACTGGAGCAGGTGCGTGAGAGGGGCCTGAGCGGGGCCCTCTCGCAGGGCAGTGGGCGTGTCACGGGCCGTGGACAAGACTGTGTCATGGACAAGCCCTCGTGTACCGCCCTCATGCTGTGTCGCTGCTGTGATGCCCTCAGGGAGGGGCCGTGTGCTCCTCAGCTGGGAGCGTGACTTGGTGCCACTTTGCACCTGCCTGCGGCTCCGCCCCCTTCCAGGCCCCCAGGCTGTGCCCCGACCTGAGGTGGCTGAGCCTGTGCCTGGTAGATAAAAGAGAAGCCGCCCCCACTCTGAAGGAAGGACCCAGGCTCTCCGGCCCCACCCTGCCCTCCGCCCCTCTGAGCCCAGGTACCGTCCACGCTCCACTTGGCCGGCTGCTGGTCGTCCACCTGCAGGCTGCGGTTGGTGGCCTCCAGGACGGCCTCCAGCTTGCGCCTCTGGCTCACGGCAGTTAGGGCGATCTCCTCCACCTCCAGCTTGACCCCCGCCAGCTTCTCTGAGTTTGGGAGGGGGCAGCGAGGGCAGGAGAAGGGAAGAAAGGGGGAGAGGGGAGACAGAGTTTGGGGCCCTGGGAGGGGACCCACAGCCAGGTGCTTCCTCCCAGAGGCCGAGCCGCTCCGACCCCTGCCCACGTGGGGCAACCAGCTGTGGGCCCGGAGCAGCCCCGCCCCTCACTCCGACCACGCCTGTGACCACGCCTGTGACCACGCCTGTGCCCCCGCCTGTGCCCACCCCCACAGCTCCCCGCACTTCCTTTTTGCAGGGCCGTGTGGCCAAGGGTTAAAGTGCACCCCCTGCCTTCTTCACTGTGAGACCTTGGACAAGAGCCCCGGTTTGGTCCTCTGTGAAATGGGGGCAGTAACCTCACGGAGCTATTCTGGGGATTAACCCCACCTGCCCCCCAGTAAGGGTTTGGGAAGCCTGAGCCGAGGCTGCGGGACTGTTCCGAAGCCGCTGGGCGGCTCTGGGCTCACCGAGGACCAGAATCAGCCCCGCCCGGCCTCCAGCCCCGCCCAGCTTTGTGCAAGGAAGACAGACCTTAGGGCGACTCACACCAGCAAGGGGAGAGGGTAGGTGGGGAAGGCCCGGAGGGCCAGGAGGTGGCCCTGAGGGGGCTTTCCAGGCCGTGTCTCGTGGCCTGGCTTCCCTCCAGCTGCCGGGCAGGGCGGTGGCCTTGGGCCAGCGCGGGTTTGTTTGCAATGCCCAGCAGCCTACCAGCGCACGCACTACATAAACGCGTGCGAGGCAGTGTGGAGGTGGGGAGTCCAAGCTTTAGCAGAAACAAAGCAAGAACGGTGGCCCAGAGCTGAGCCACAGAGGGGCATGAGGTTGGGGGAGGAGCACACCTGCAGGGAGGGGGTGGGGGGTGCTGCCACTTACGGAAAAGGTGGTGCAGGATGAGCCCATCAAACATGTCCTCCTCCAGGCTCCGAACCACAATGTGCTCGGGCAGGAGCTCGGTGTTGACCCACTCCATCAGCACCTGCGGGTCCCCAGAAGATGCTGACCTGGGGCCGCTTCCCACCTGACCCCTCACCTTGCGCAGCGCCACCCTGGAATGCCCTCTTCCCGCCTGCCAACTGCCACCCATCCTTCAAGGCCAGGTCCAACGTCACCTCCTCTAGGAAGCCCTCCCGGATCTCTCAGACCGAGTTGGGACCTGCTCTAGACTCTCGAAGGCCCTCTGCTTCTCTCCACCACAGACCTGGGCGCCAGGAGGCTGCATGGGTCCTGTGTCAGGCATGAGTAACACGGGGCTGCTGGTGTCCCCTCCCAGGCCCTCACCTTTACCGCTGTGGGGCACACCGGCTGCGGCTCCCCTGGAGGCCGGCCCCACCCTGCCTGTGCTCCAGGCGACAGAATGAAGGCCTCTCCCTTTAAGGGAGCGCCCCGAGCCCAGGGTTTAGCGTGTGCACCCCAGCTCCTCCACCCCTGGCAGGCGCTGTCTGTGGCGCTGCCCACACAGGCCTCCAGCGGGCCCAAGCTGCCACGGCTGCCACCCGCTCCATCACTCACCCTGGGGGCGGGGCGCCTTTCCTCCCATCTTACTTCCCTATTTCCCTTGTCACCGTGATTGTCACCTCCCAGCTCAACGGCCTGCACCCACGTCCTCACGTCAGGATCAGTTTTTGCAGGAGCCCAAGCCGAGATGACATGTCGGCACCCTGCCAGGTTTTCCAGAAGGGACCGTGCAGGGTCCACTCAGTGTCCCAGTGCCCGACAGGGGACAGGTGGAAGGAGGGAGTGCAAGGACAGGAGGCAGGGAAGGAGGCTGGAAAACGGGCCATAAATCCTCTAGGGGTGGAGGCGGTGCCACGCGGGAACCTCCCTGGAGGAGGCAACAGACAGGCCGTGTGGAGCCTGGCGAAGTCAGGCAGAGGAAGGTGGGGCCTTGAGCCGCTGGCCCTGTAGCCAGGGACGAAATGGTGCACTGGGCGACGCCCCTTCCTGCCACTCTGCCAGCTGCCCGTGGCCATGGGGAGCCAAGCGAGTGGAGGAGCCCAAGCTTTGGGCTGATGGCCTGGGCCAAGCCCCAGCTCTGCTGCCGGCCAGCCATGTGTCCCCCCAGGTCAGGTCCCCTTTCTGAGCACTGTCATCCCCTCCGTGGGATGCCGGTGACCGCAGATCCCTCTCAATCCCAAGAGGCTTGCTGGGATCGTGTATATAAAGGTATACAGTTAGTGCTCAATAAATGTTCCTTCATGCAGCCATTCAACAGGGCTCTGGGGGCCTGGGAATTACCACCTGTTAGCCTGAGGTCAGGGGGGCAGGCTGACCTGCTGCCCCCACCCCAAGACGATGACAATCAAGATCGAAGAGGTTGCCTTACCTTCTGCAATTCTTCAAATTTGGGGTCCTCCCGGGAAGTCGGGGGCAGGAACTTCTTCTTTTCTCCTGGAAGCAGAGGCGAGTGTGACACGTGTCAACAGACCCAGCAGGGCCCTGACGACTCTGTCCCTGCAGGTCACCTGTCGACCTGTCCCCTTGACCCCAAGGGGAACTTGGTCCTGCAGCTTCACACACAGGTGCACATGTACACACATGTAACACAAATGTACACATAAACACAAATGCACACAGTCACCCCCACACACCAATGCATACACAGGCACCTAAGACATGTGGCAACACACACCACGGATGCACACGGACACACAGACATGTGCACGCACGCACGGAGAGACACAGACACGCCACACACAGACACACACCGAGCACCAAACAGCCACAGTGACGTGGGGTCTGAACAGGCCTGGCCCACCCACCGCCCTCCCTCGGCGCGGGTTGGCTCCCCCGCACCCCAATGCCCTCCCCAGATTCCCTCGGGAACACCAGCTCATTCTCAGGCGCTGCAATATTTGTATTTTGGGAACACACTTTAAAACTGTTTCTCGTCTGTCTGAAATCCGCATTTAACTGGGTGCCCCGTTTCATCCGGCAGCTCTACCCACTTACATAAGCAGAAGCCACGGCCCGACGAGCCCCCAGGGGCTGAGGCGACGCCCCCACGCCTGCCTGGCTCCCGGGCGTGGGCAGGACACGGCTCACTCTGACCCCGGCAGCCTGCTCAGCAGCTTCCCCACGTATTGGACTCACAGAAGCACAGAGCGTGAGGGCTGATGGGGACCCGAGAGGTCACCTGGTCCCAGCGGGCATGGGGGAAACTGAGTCACCACGTGGGGACGGCCTGCCCAAGCTAACAGGGCGCATCGCCTCTGTCTTCCTGCGACCCGGCCAGAGACCCCCCCAGACGTCCCGCAAACCTTCGAGGACTGCCCCCAGCCTGCATCTTCTGACGGGAGTGGGGTGTCTGTGTGGGGGCCTCTGGGGAGCAGCAGCTAGCGAGGACGCGAACGAAGGAATGGCCGTGGCGACACGGCCCCTCCCTCCCTGGACAGAGTTCTGGTCACTCCATCCCCCTCTGTCCCTGCGCAGCTTTAACTTTCTCTAAAGCAGCTGTGAAGCAAGAGGAAATGTTTTTCCTCACCGCTGAGCCCCACCCCCGAAAAGGACCCCGAACAGCGGTCCTCCTGCCGCTCCCCAACCTTAAACCAGAAGCGGAGAACCCCAGACGGCAAACGAGGTCTCCGGTGACTCTAGACCACGGCTGGAGGCACCCCCGCTCCGGGGCCCTTGGTCCCCACGCCTGTTTTGGAAGGCTGTACTCCTGGGATCCGGGCAAAGTCGCGTTCTGCTCGTTCAAGCGAATCACCGCACACGGCTTCTCTGTCATTGTGTGTATGTTTCAGCGTCACCTAAGTTCCAGCGAGGTCACCCAACGCCCCTGCCCAGGGCACCATGGGGTCGCCCCAGACCTGTTTCCCACTACAGGGGGAGGACAGCCTTGGGCGCCGCCACCTTCTGCCTGCTTCCCAACCGTCTCCTCGGAGAGAGACCTCAGGGGCGGTGGCCACGATGTCCCCACACTCAGAAACCAGAGGCTTGCTGCTGGGGACTCACGCTCACTGAGTTGGAGTGTCCTGTCCCGCACACTTTTTCAAGAGACCCCCACTGTGAAGAGAGGTCAGTAGACCCCTGCCCCGCCAGAGGTCAGGTCTGCGCCTGGACTGCATGTGACTCTCTGTGCCTCGGTTTCCCCACTTATACAAAGGAGGTGAGAGCACGTCCCCTCAATGGGATGAAGGAGGTGCTGCCTACGAGGCGTGCCGGACACGACGCGGCCCAGCACAGCGTAGGCACATGTGGCCGTCAGCGCCCTCCGCCTCCGCGTCCCCATTAGCCTGGAGCTGGGCGGCAATGAGGGGAATGGGATAGCTGCGGAAGGTTCCAGAAGCGTGGAGGGGGTGTCAAGTATAAAACGGGAGGTGTAGGCAGGGGCTGAACAGAACTGGCGCTCGGTGACAACTTGGAAAGAGTGTGTGCTCCCGGGTTCTGCGATGCAGACCCTCCCCGTTTGCCGCCACCATCCGCCCCCCGGCACCCCTTGGGCACACACCTTGCTGGAGTTCTTCCGGCTCCACCGGTGGGCCCGCCCCCTTAGGGAACTGCAGCAGGAGGTAGAGGGGGTCGTCTTCCATTCTCCTTGCCAGTCCTGGGGGTGCAGGGGACAGAGGGCATCACTGTCCGCAGAGCCCCAAACCCTCTGTGTCATTTCTTCCAGACCAGGAGGCAGGGGGACAGGGGGAAACTGGCTCTGGCAGACAGGTCACCGTGCTGCCTAGGCAAGGGGTCAGGGTCCCCGAAGGCAGCAGGCAGCCAGGACTCCGGGTGGAGGAAGGCACTCGGCGAGGGCACCGCGGGGCCCAGGCTCGGCAGGAGGCGGGGCGTCCTCAGCCGGTGCAGAGCGGCCAGCCCAGCCTGCTCCTGCAGCACGGGGCATCCCGCCCCCCACATATACCACCCCCCAACATGGACAAAGGGGGCGGCCACTCCTCAGAGCTTGACCAATCCAGGAACCCCTGAACTCAAGGGGGAGAGTGGGGGCCTGGGAGAGCTGGTGAGGGGAACACGCTGATGGGTGTCACCCACAGACCCTGAGCCTGCGGTGCGGGGTGCGGGGCCCCAGCCTGACACAGCTGGGCACAGAGCAGCACCCCCGGCCTGAGCGGGCAGGCCCTGGGCTGGCCCCCAGCTCTGTGCAGGCTTGGCGCTCAGGGGTGGCCTGGCCCAGCCTGGCCTCCAATTCCGACTAAGGCTCCCTGCAGTGGGGGTCCTTTGCGGGTGGTTTGGGTGTCTCACACTCATGCCTACGTCCACAGAGTGTACCCGAGCTCAATCTGGGGGGTCTCCAGCTCACGCCCGGCCTGGGGCAGTGGATTCAGGCCCAGCCGGGCCTCCTTCCTGTTCCCCTGGTGACTTCCTCTCCTGCTTGCCGGCAGCCCTGCCTCCATCTTTCCTTCTCCAGCCCTGGGGCCTCCCCGCGTTTTCAGCCCTAACACACATCTGGGGCCCGGCACCCCACGGCTGAGCGGGTGGTAGGCTCCGGCCCCGGCAGCAGGGCCCAGAGTTGTGCTCAGAGGCCTTCATGGGGCCGAGCCCTCCCCCACCCCTGCCCACTGCACTAGCAGCCAGTCTGGCGACCCCAGGGACCGTCCTGTCCTGAAGTAGGGTGGGAGGGACAGCACCGATGCTGGGCTGGCCCTGTCCCCTGCATCCCCAAGCCCCCTCTTGGACACCAGGATTCGGTTTGAGGGCTGTGGCCAGAGAAGAGGAAAGAGCCAGGCCTGGGCATGAGGAACCTTGCTTCCCCGCTGGCTTTTCCTCATTCTGGCTGTGTGACTTCGGGCAAACGCTCTCCCTTCTCTGGTCCTGACAATTCTTTACAAGGAGGGGCCAGACTGCATGCCGGCCAAAGGCAGCCCAGTGGACATAGAGCTGGGAGCTGCCTCGAGCCATCAGCAGCCCAGGCAGCCCCTTCTCTGCCCAGGCCTCAGCTTCTCCCTTTGAAGACTCTGGGTGGATGAGGCCCAGGGGAGAAGCCATGGTGAACAGAATCAGTTCACCTGGCTATGCAGAGAAGGGGCAGAGCCCTTCCGCTCATCTGGGCCTCAGGGGAGGAAGGAAGGGTGCCTGTCAGCATGGGGTGGCGGGGGGGGCTATTGGGGGCACAGGGCCACTCGCCGCTCCCCCCATGGAGACTGCACCCTCTGGGCTCGGCTCCCACTGCCCCTCGGGCCCTCCCGGTGTGAGCTTGGACTCCCCAGCACTGGGGACAGAGGGAGATGCAGGACTCACCTGGCTGCTTCCTCCACACGAGGAAACCAGGGGGGTCACGGAGCTGAAACAGAGGCCTGGGCTCCACGCAGAAGCAGGTTCCGGGTTCCCGAGGTCAGCAGGGGGCTGCAGGGCCCCAGGAGGCAGGGGCTGGGCCGCCCACTTCCTCCAGGCTGGGCCGAGGCTTCTTCAGGGCCTGCTGGGCCGGCTGCGTCTGCAGGCCGCTTCCTCCTGCTGGGCCGCAGGCCTGGTGCGTCCAGAGGTGCCACCGCAGACTCGCCCGAGAGCTCTGCCCAGGGGCCCGCAACCCAGCCACACCTCCCGGCCCCCTGGATGCCTCGCCGGCAACTCGAGTTTGGCATTTCTTCATCCTCCCCCCTTCCCTCCCCACTACGCAAACCCAGCCTGTCCCTCCCCAGGCTTCTTGTCTCCAGATGGCAGCGCCAGCCACCCAGCCAGGAGGCCACAGGGCGGAAGTCAGCTTCCCCCGAGGCCCCCGGCCCCCGCCTGGCCGGGACCCCCTTCCTCTCGCCTGGGCCACCCAGGAGCCTCCTGCTGGGCTCCCACCCTGGGCTGCAAGCCTCGGCCACACCCCCAGCTCCCACCCAAGTTGTTCTCCACAAGCAGCCAGAGGACCTGCTTCTCAACCCAACTCGCTCGAAACCCACCAATGGTGTCCAATAGCTCTTAAAATAAACCCGCCAGCCCTGGCTGGGTTGCTCAGTGGGTTAGAGCATTGTCCTGCTATGCCAAGGTTGCAGGTTTGATCTCCAGTCTGGGTACAGACAAGAATCAACCAGTGAATGCCTAAGTTAAGTGGGACAACAAATCGATGTTTCTGTCTCTGCCTCCCTTCCTTTCTCTCTAAAAAAATCAACAAATAAAAATGAAAACAAACAAACCCAGTCTGCACAGCCCAGTCCGTAGGCCCCAATGGGACCTGCCAGCATCCACCTCCTAACCCCTCCCGCCCGCAGGCCGGCCAGGCTGAACCCCCTTCCGTTCCTTGAACGTGCCTTTCTGTTCCAGGGTCTTCACACTTGCCGTGAGGACGGAGGGTGCGGAGAGCGGGTGTGGAGAGGCGAGCGGAGGCACGCGGCCCGGCTGTGCGCCAGCCCACCCAGGATGGCGAGCACAGTTGTTCGAGGACCGAGGCTGTCGCTCTGTGGTGTCACATCAGAGTTCAGGAAAGAGCAGTCTCGGGCTGCGACTCTCCAGCGTGCGGTGTGTCCAGAGCAGCGGGGAGCCCCTGGGAGAGCCCTAGGGGAGCCCCTATCGCCTGGGGCTGCAGGGGCCCTTGAAGCTGAAAGTCAGGTGCAGGACCTGACCCCGCGCCTGTGGGTCACTGCGCAGCCCGAAGCACCGGCTTCACATGTGACAGGCAGGGCGTCGTGGGGGGAAGAGAGGGACTCTGAGATCAGAGTCGGGACCTGCAGGGAAGCCCAGGGGCCCGTATGAATCGTGGCACCTCCGAGGCAGCCCTGCCCCCATGTCTGATGTTGGCGGGGGGGTGGGGGGTGGCACTCCCTGGCCAGGAAGCTCCGTAGTGACCTCCTCTGAGGCATCCATGCCTCGCGAAGGGACGCCAGTTCTGTTCCCTGTCCCCGTCCTCCCTCCCCGCCCCCAGACTTAAAGGACAGTCAGTTCCGGCCTGTTCCAGAGGACGAGCGCTTAGTCGAACCAGACAGAAAAAGGCTTGTGTCTTTCTAAAAAATTGCAAACGCTCGCTAACATGTCAGCGTCAAAAAGGGGCCCGAGTGCGGGAGAGGGTCGCAAGGCTGTGGGGGCAGGGGAGAAACCCCCGGTCTGGAGGGGCCGCGCCCACCAGGGCAGCACCCTCGCTGCAGAGCCTGGGGTCCGGGCACCGGCAGGAAGGGCGGGACTATGCGGCTCGCTCTCGGGCGGCTGCTGAGCACGGACTTGGCATTGGCCTGCACCACACGGAAATGGGCTGTATCACGTAGCAGGTCTGCTGCCCGTGACCCCTCCCCCAGCCACTACAGATTCTGCGCAAGGGGCCATATAATTAATGTCACAGTTGTTCCTCAGACGCTGGCCATACACAGGAGACCCAGACCGAAGTGGAGACCCCCACCCTCTGCCAGCAGACGCCCCCTGGGGAGGGGTGGCTGAATTCAAGCCTGTCCCAAGTGCATGCCGGTCACGCCAGCGCGTCCACCCAGGAGAAAGGAGACAAAACAACTTCCACAAAAGACAGAGGATTGTGGGGTGCGGGGCCCACCTCCCTTGTCCCTCCTCCTTCTCCAGAAGGTCCTCGATGTGGCCCTCGGACAGCTCCAACCTCCCCTCGGCCCCTCCCTGGGCCCCTGCCTCCCCCAGCAACCCCGCAGACCACCTACGTGCTTCTCTTTCTCTCTCTGTGGCGCAAGGGCAGCGGCCTGGCTGTGCCACAGGGCCCTTGGACCAAACAGACCTCAGAGAATGTCCCCCGAACAGGACCAACCCGAAGACACCGGGGGGCCCGAAAGAACTGACCATGCTCTTTGGTCATCAGTGTTCGCTTTCCCTCCCAGGAAGCGCACAGGGTGCCACAGGCCGGCCCGGGGCCCCGCAACCTCCTGACCTCAGCGTGATGGGCAGCGCGGACGACGTCGGGGGAAGAGGAACCTGTCCTGTGTGTTGCAGGATGTCCATCAGCCCCCCAGGGACCACCTGCCACACGCCAGTGACACCGCCTCACCCAGTGTGACAACCCAAACTGTCCCCAGATGTGGCTGCCGAGAAGGCTGGCGTTTCAAGGGCGGTCGGACTAACTCACCAGCCGTCCATGGGAGCAGAGCCAGACTGAGCCCGGCTCTCTCCAGAGCCCGGCTCTTTCGAGCAAGTTTGTGATTTTGGTATTTTTCTGAATGTGCTGTGGCCTTGCTCTCAGGCCGGCCGTCCATTTGTAGTCACAGTTTTAACATTTTTTAGAGGGAAGTCTGATGGGCCTGAAGCCCCCGTGACTCCCACAGGAAGGCCGGTGGCAGGGCCAGCGGAGCATGAAGATGTGGCTGCCGTCACAGGCTGCTAGGTGTCCCTTGCCCACCCCCAGGAGCAGCATCTCCCCCGGCCAGTGCCGCTGGATGCCAGCAGCCCCCGTTCTGGACTGGGACCAGGCAGAAGGGCCGCCTGCCCCGCTCTGTTCTTTGTGACCACTTGCCCGCAGCTGGGACTGCCACCCATCCCCCACGGCTCCTGCCCACGGGACCCTCAGCCTCGGCCTGCCCAGGGCTGCGCCCTGGCTCCTGCCCCCATCCTCACCCCCAGCAAGCTCCTGCTGAGCGGGGCTCAGAGGGGGCCACGGGGCCCGGCACCTGGCCCTGGGCAGGCACGACCAGCGACCACCAAACAGAGGCAGCGGAGCAGCACGCGCTCACGGGCTCTGTACCGGGTGAACCGCAGCGCTGTCCGCCCCACATGGGGCTCTCCTCACGCGAGTCCCTGGCCGGGGAGCAGTCTAGGCCTGTTGGCCCACAGCCCACGCACGAAGGGTCAGCTTCCCAACGTTGCCCACAGGCCAAGTCAACAACACGCCAGCCAGGGTTTGAGTGGCTTTTATTTAATATCCAGAAATCCAAAGTCAACATGGCTTAAAACGATTCAAAAGACAATGGCCCACTGGCCCACGAGGCGGTGGGGAAGGGCTCCGTGGCTTTGAAACACCAGAGCTCGGTGTGCGTCCTAACAGGACATGCGCGCGGGGCTCTGGATTTGGTGCTGCGGCTGTTACCGGGGAGACCAACTGCAGGTGAGTGCCCCGAGGCCAGTGGGGCAGTCACGGACACACCCACAGAGAAGGACACAGACAGGAATTGCCCCCTCGGCCCTGCGAGCCTTACCCAGCTCCCACTGAGTTCCTGCGGACCGGGGTCCCTCTCCAAAAAAACGCAGTTCCCTGAAAATGTGCATCCCAGAACTTTCTGGAATTAAGGAAAGGTTTTTCTGCCACCCCAAGATGCCGCACCAGCTTCTGTGACCCGGAACTCACAGCCAGACCATCGCTGTCCCCAAGCCCATGGGGACGACGGGTTGATCTCTTGGGAGGCTCATTCCCCACAGCAGAGTGCTCCCCACCCCTGACTCTGGCCTCGCCCGGGCCCTGCAGTGGGCGCTGACCACACGGGGACGAGAGAGGGAAAATGAGCCTTACACGGCACTAGGTGGCCTTCAGGGTGTGCGGAAGGCACGCCCTCACCTGTGCGCCAGTCGGGACACACAAATTTGGATAAAGGGTCACGCCCTCTGCCGAAACCATGGCCTCATGCAGTCGGTCAGCAGGAGGTAACCACCTGGGCGATGAGATGAGACGGGACCCACCCAGCTGGGCTCCCACCCAGCCCAGTCCGTGGCAAGAAACACATTCCTTCGGCCTGTCCTTCCTCCCCGGGTGGGTGGCAGCTGGGCCATCTGGGTCTCAGATGCCAGTGGGCCAACGAAAGGAAAACAACACAGGGCGTCCAGGGAGGAGGAACGTGGGGGGGCGTGGAGGGAGTTGTAAAAACCGCAGGCGCTTTGCACTAGAAAGGCCTCCTTCAGAGGAAAGCCTTCCCAAGAGGGACCGCCCCTCCCGGGCCCTAAGGGTTCGGATTCCGCTTTATTGGCTTTTTCCCTTTTCGTTGTTTGATCCAAGCCCACAGCCTCTGACTCAGCTCCCGGAGGAGCCCCGGTGAAAGGGGCCTCTCACGCCAGCATCGAGCCCCGGTGCTGGGAGCCCTGCATTCAACTCACGCGGAAAGGAGCTCAGCCAGGGAATGGGGGGTGGGGGGATAACCGCAGGCCTGTGGGGAGCCAGAGGCCCTCCTGCCAGGGAGCGCCGGGGACGTCCCCACCGAGGTCACTCCATGTTCTTGTACTTG
The DNA here is from genome assembly GCA_004026765.1 of Micronycteris hirsuta. Lineage (NCBI taxonomy): Eukaryota > Metazoa > Chordata > Mammalia > Chiroptera > Phyllostomidae > Micronycteris > Micronycteris hirsuta. The sequence goes on from PVJI01021121.1 coordinate 17,604, forward strand.
GTGAACAGGTTGTAAAGAACCCGCAGGGTGGATTTGAGGTCCAGGTTCACCACGTCTGCAGAAAGAAACAGGGGGGCCGTGTGCAGGACGAGAGAGCTCACTGGGAGCCCTGCACTTGGGGGGCGCTGGGCCAGGTGCCCCGTCCACGGCTGAGCACTGCTGCATCCCGTCACCCGGGATGCTCTGGCAGCACTGTCCCCAGACACAGGCCTCCATGAGAGCCCCCGGCCACCCCCTGTGGGGCCTGTCCCTGCAGTGGCCAGGAGAGGTGCCCCTTTGTCCCCTCTAGGATCAGTACCAGGACAAAAGTGACGACCGGTGACATCCACGTGGGGTGGGGTCGACAATGGCCAAGGACATTCGCAGGGGACCAAACAATCACCCGCTAACCTGTGCCTGTGGGGCGTCGGACCTCCTGCGGGGGCGGGGTGGTGGCCGCTGTGCCACCCCTCAAGTTTGGGCACAGGGTGTGGCCCACCCCAGGACACTGTGGGAATGACAGCTGGGCCCAGTCAGTGTGGCACCGTCTTTGGTGGGAAGGGCCCCTGTCCTCCTGGGAGCTCTGCCCCGAGTTCTCAGCCTCACTTACCCTATGACCTCAACACAGGACTGGGGGAGGGGGCTGTGTTCATGGGTCACAGGATGGAACTCCTGTCCCTGGGCGGGCCTCAAATGCCCGAGGCGGGCATCTAGGGGGTCACAAACCCATTCCACCCAGAAGTCACGCCAGGGCTGGAGGGCAGCGGGGTCCTGGGCCAGGAGCAACCATGCCGCCTGGGAACCGGTTGGAAACGGGACTTGTCGGGCCCCCGCCGCAGGCCCTGCATCGGGAGGTGTCCTTGAGGAAGCCCTTCTTGGCTTCAGATGCCCCCTCGGGGGAAAGAACCCCGGAACAGCTCATTTACCTCAGGGCGGGGGGGCGGGGGGGGCAGGGTGGCCAGCAGCCAGGAAGGGCAGGGAGGCAGGGCCTGGCCCCACACGGCTCAGCCCCCCACTGGGCAGGAACACGCTGCCCTCTGCTCTGAGCATTGACCTTTGCGGGCCACCAGGGATGCAACCCAACAGTTAGGAACCTGCAGGAAGCCTGTGCTTTCCTTCCAGGCTGGAGACAGCCCCACTCCCCTCGCCCCCCCAGACCCCACCCCCCGCCTGAGCACTGGGCCCTGGAGAGGCCACAAGATCCTAAAGCCCGTGGGACAGGCCCCAGCCTCCGTGTCGTGTGCTCACTAAGGAACCGGCACTGGCGGCTCTGTCGGTGCAGCCCTCCCGGTCCCTCAAACCAGGAACCCGGGGTCCTGGGGGCGACCCAGGGTCAGCAGAGCTGGCCTGTGAGCCACCAGGTTGCAGCCCCATCGGGAGAGGCAGATCCGGCCCCGCACCACCTCGGAGACCCAGCCGTACCTCCCAGCCATGCCCGACACCCCCGAGGGCCCGGCTGGGGCCTTACCTTCCGGCCGCGCCTTGGGTTTCTTGAGCCCCCCGTCCAGCATCAGCTCAAAGGCGAAGGACACATTGTGGACCTGCCAAGGGAGCAAGAGTTAACACCAGAGCCATGGCTGTCCCCAGGCCCGCCCGCTGCCTGCCACCTCCGTTCTGAAAGGTCAGGACAGGAGCGGGTGTGGACGCAGTGGATCTCTGCAATGACCACAAGGACCCAGGTGCCCGGCGCAGGGCACGGGCGCTCAGAGGTCTGTGAGGGCAACACACGCTCACTGTGGTCCTCCCGCCCCCTCCAGCGATCTGATCTGGGCGGCTGGGAGACTCGGAGGCAGAGGCGCTGAGCCTGCCCTGAGGGCTCGGGGTCCCTGTGTGTCTGCCCCGGGCCCCAGCACAGCCACACTGTGAGAAGGGACAGTGGCCCCATTTTACAGATGAGGAAACTCAGGCTTGGAGAAAACAAGTCACTTCCCACAGGCACCAGCCCTGCGCCCTGTCCCCAGAGGCACCAGCCCTGTGCTGTCCCCAGCAGAGAGCAGCCCTCTCTCCCGGAGTGCCTGCCCCCTTGCCGCCAGCTGATCACTGGATCTGCACACGCCCAGCAGGCCGTGGATTGAGGCGGAGACAGGGTGGAAGGACGCAGGCCCAGGAAGAAGGACCGGGTTTAGATATCAGCCAGACTTGGGAACCAACGTCTTCTCGGCGCCTCCACGGGGCCCCCATGACCTGGTGGCTGCTCCCCGCCCCCCCCCCACCCCCAGCACAGGCAGGTATCTGGCGGGGGGATGTCGTCAGCGTCTGGCCCCCGGCAGGTCAGGCCCGAGACCTCAGAGAGGCAGCTCCTCGAAACTGCTCGGCACTGAGCCTGGATGGGTCATGAAAACCCCTACAGGGACAGTGGTTCAGGGGGTGCTCCCTCCAAGTCCCCACGCAACCCCTCAGCCCCACAGGCACTGGCTTGGAAGCTTCCTCCTGCTTTCTCCTTAGTCTGAGGAACCACCAGGCAGGACACGGCCACCACCCTCCGCCTGTCCGTGGGGGCCCCGCTTCGCCCGAGCCCAGACACGGCACACCGAGCACAGCCGTGGGACCACCCTCCCTGACTGTGACCGCAGAGTGACGCGGCTCCCGGGCCTCGGGGACCAGGCCCACACACCGAGCCCTGCAGCCCCACGCCACAGCTGGGAGCCAGCCACGTGGCAGGACACCCAGCAGTCCTTTCTCTCTGCAATTCGAAGGATTTTGGAGACCTGGCCAGGTAAAAGAAGACTAGCAGCCTCCGGAACGGAGTGGGCTCTCCCCCTGCTGCCCGTGTGACCGACCTTGGGCTGTCTCAGCCCTGCTGACATTCCGCTTCCTCATCGGGGACAGAGGGAAGCAGATGGGGGGACACAGGGAAAGGAAATTGAAACCTGAAAGCCCTTTCTGGTGCTTGCTTCTAGGGACAACCTCCAAGTCCACTCCAGAGCGTAAGGGACACTGTGGAATCTTCCAGAAAGATGAGGGATGGGCACAAGGTGCTTAGCAAAATGGCCAGAGCAGAGTAAGACCCATCCATGGCTCTAGAACGAAGTGCTGTGGGTGGTGCCCCAAAGACAGTTCAAAGGGCACAGTCGGTGTGTCTGCAGGAACCGAAGGGACCTGTTTCAGTTCTCAGACCCACTGCAATCGTTCAGAACACAGGCCCACCACGCACCTCTGATCAGAACCGCGGTCTCCCTATGCCTCGCCGGCTCCGAGTGCCAGAGCAAAGGGGTGCAGGAGACACTTGGTGAGCAGCCCCTCTGCACCCGGCCACCACTGTTCACCACATTTGCATGCGGTGCCTGGGAGCTCGGGTGTTGGGACCAGCCTGAAGCGGGCTCGGTCTACGCAGCTGGGAAACGTTGCCCGTGAGCTGGTCGGGGGGCCAGGAGACCTAACAGCCTCACAGCTCAGGAAGAATCTCCTGGGGCTCCATGATACCTTTGCTCCCTCACAGGCTGACAAGGATCCCCCAGAATCGGCCCCCTCCCGAGGATGGCTCCCACTGCCCCAAGGCTACCACCAGGTTCCACTTCCCAAGGGTGAGCGGGCTGGCCCTGTGATGGACGCCAGCCCGAGAACAGCCTTCTCTTCCTGGCTCCTGTTCAGAGGCGCAGGCGGACCGAACAGAAGTGAGCAGGCCTTACTTCTCCCAGACCTGCAGGGAGCCAGCGCCCCTGCCACTTGCACGGAGCCTTGCCCGGACCGCCTGGCTGACGTCAACACTCTCCCAGCTTTCTTATTAACTCGGACCAAGAAAAGCGCTCTCTGAAACGGTGTTTCTGCTGCCACCACATCAGGCCTGGACATCGTACCATGTGGCGTCTCCTGCCTGGACTCTGGCGTCTGGCTGGGCCCCCTGCTTCTCGCTCACATGCTCCCAGGTCGCCATGGGCTCTGACGTGCCAGGACCTGACTTCTCAGCGGCAGCACGGACGACCGCAGCCACAGGCAAACAGCCTGCCACAGGCCAGCGGAGAGAGGGATAAACACTGGCCCCGCCTCCGAAGTTTCCTCTGGCCGCCTGCCTCTCTGACTCATGGTCCTAGCACTTTGGGAAATAAAATGACAGACGCCCGTGTGTCCAAAGCAATAGGATCAGTCCACACGCCAGGTTTCCAAAGGCGACTAAATCCTGGTGGATGGCTGAACTTCAGGAGGCCCCGGGCAGGGGGCAAGCGGCCCAGTGATACAGGCAGAGACACCAGAGAACCAGCCACCCAAACATAAAGGGTGGGCCCTTCGGTCCAAACAACTGTAACTGGGGAGTTTTCCTATGAGCAACCCACAGGAATGAAGTATGTGTATTTTCAAGATGCCCACTGTGCGAATACGGAGAAACAGGGACACGCTGACTGTGCAATGGGGAAACTGTGGACAGCGGCGTCACGTCCACTCCACAGGGCCCCGCACCGCCCCTGAAGAGGGAGCCCGGGAAGCTCGTGTGCCGCAGGGACCCCAGACATGACACACACGTGGCAAGAACAGGGGACGGATGTGCAGCCGTGCTGACATCTGACCACGATTACGAAGGATGATCTCATCCCGTGGGAACGGCCGGAAGGACCACGGCGCCCGGGCTTCTTTCCGGCACTGGGGGTCCGACTGCAGCGCCGCCTGCGGTGCAGCCTCAGGTTCAGAGAGCGTCACGCACCCCAGAGACGGCCGTCGCCCGACGCCCGACGCCAGGCGCTTCCCGGGCGTGGGCGCTCACGCACCTTCTGGTCGAAGCCGTCCGGGGTCAGGTGGAAGTTGTGCAGGGGGACGAAGTAGTCCTCCAGCAGGCCCATCAGCAGAACCAGGTACACGCCATCTGCAAACTACAGAGAAACACCCGGTGATGCGCCTCGGTCACGCACGGCGTCGGCGAGCGCTGAGTCCGCTCAAAAGGAAGAAAATGCTTAAGGCAAAACGGTCCGTCTCTGGTTCGGGTGAGAGAACCTGCAATCAGGGGAGAGGGGGCTGGGCACGACCGTGCCTGCGTTTGCGGGTAGAGCGGAGCCGCGTGGACGGGACCGTGGTTCTGGGACCAGACCGCCCGGCCGCAATGCCTGTCCCCCACCACTGACTTGGGGACGATTCGGGCTCCCTCTCTCAGAGGTGGTGGGCGGGTCCAGGGAGCCGGTGACTCACTGGAGCTCCGAGGGCACAGTGGCAGCCTGCGCTGTGCTTTGGGGTTTGCAGCCCCGTCGGCTCACTCGTCAGCTGCCTGAGCACCTTCTCGCGGCTGTGCTCAGGGCACAGACAAGACTGTCCCATCCTAGAGTCTTTACGTGTCTCCAGCAGCTAGCATCCGCCGCACCTGGGCCCTGAGCCCCAGGTGGTGCTGGGGGAGAAGCTGCAGCCTCACCTGCGAGCCCAGCCCCCCACCCACACCTGGCCCAGAACCACCTGCCGCCCCAGAATGGGGCCCGGGAATCCAGACAGACCCCCGTGAGCCAGGTCATGGGGCAATCGCTCCCTTCGCAGAAAAAGCACTTCAAACCAATGAGGGCAGAGCAGCTTCGGGAGGGGCCGCGGGGAGGGGACTGACAGACAGTCAGCATCACAGATGTCCGCTGTCAGGAAGCCCCGGCCCTGGGAGGGAGGCGGGGTCAGGATCAGCGGAGCGGGGGCTTCCAGGGACAAGCGGTCCAGGCCCCGGCAGATGGCGGTCTGGCTGGCAAACGGCCCCGGCCTGCATGTCACAGGTCTCGTGCTTCCACCCCAGGAAGGCATCACCCACGGTCTCTTTAAGGAGACCAGAGGGGTTTTTAAAAAAACGTTTGTGCACCTCCATGAGGCTGTTTTCTGCTCCCCTCTGGGGGGCGCCCTGGAGTCTCCCCAGTGACACTGCGCAGCCTGCACGAGAGGAGGTGCGGGCAGGCGCTGGTCAACAGCGCCATTTCCCGGGAAGCAGAGGTGGCCCACGAATGAAGATACCACCCGCTTCCCCTGCCCGGAGGTGCAGCTGGGCCCCGCGGGCGTTGAGACAGGCAGGAAGCCTTTGCTTATTTCCCCGGCATCTTCCAAGCCACCCCGGGCCCACCGCGTCCCAGGCAGGCAGGAGAGATGGGGACGGGACGGACGGCACGGGAATGGAACGGGGCACCGGGAAGGGGGAGGCCAGGTGGAGCGTGGCAGCTTGTCAGCAGTGAGTGGGACCCCCACTTCCACAGAGCAGGGGCCCTGGTGGAGGGTGCACCCCAGCTCAGAAACCCACTCAATATGTGTGAAAAATGTGTCTCTTATTTTACGGATACTATATGGACTTTTTGGCCAACCCCGTATTTATTAAAAATACACCATTCCATAGCAACAAAAGAAGAGTTCTCTGTGTTTCTGTGGCCACTGATCTTTTCTGGTGGACCAGTGGTTAAAAGTTCTTTTTTTTTTTTAAAGATTTTATTTATTTATTTTTAGAGAGAGAAGGGAGGGAGAAAGAGAGGGAGAGAAACAGCAATGTATGGTTGCCTCTCACATGGCCCTCATTGGGGACCTGGCCCGCAACCCAGGCATGTGCCCCGACTGGGAATCGAACCAGAACCTTCTGGTTCCCAGCCTGTGCTCAATCCACTGAGCTATACCAGCCGGGCCAGTGGTTAAAAATTCTTTTAAGATGCTACACTATACAGCGTGGTGACAGAAGACAAACGGAGATACTGAGCAAAACGAGATGAATGCAAATTTAGGTTGCAAGTCTCCATGTATTAGAACTGCGTGCGGGTGGGACCGGCACAGGGCAGTTGGGAACCGCCGGCAACGACACAGCTCTCCTCTCTGAGATGGGTGCTTCTGTGTCCACCCCCCGGGCCACTCCATCCGCTCTGTGGTTCCCCTTCCAGGAGTCAACCCCGAGGGGACAGAGGAGGACTGAACGGCACTGCAAAGATGCCAAGATGCTCCCTGCAGCCCTGGCTGGTGTAGCTCAGTGGATTGAGCACGGGCTTGGAACCAGAGGGTCCCGGTTCGATTCCCAGTCAGGGCACATGCCTGGGTTGCAGACCAGGTCCCCAGTAAGGGCCATGTGAGAGGCAACCATACATTGCTGTTTCTCTCCCTCTCTGTCTCCCTCCCTTTCCCTCTCTCTAAAAGTAAATAAATAAAATCTTTAAAAAAAAAAAAAAGATGCTTCCTGCAGGAAATGCCCTGTCATCGTCAGGGACGAGTCTAATGAAGTGCAGCCTCGGAAGCACAGAGAGCAGCTGTTCTAAGTGACAAACACAGCGACAGGCCAGGCAGCAGAGATAAGAGTAGACAGAAACACATACACACACACACACACTCACACAGGACAAGATGCCCACAATATATCAGGTCACCGAAAGCTCATTACAAACAGCAGATTACGGCTCTGGCTGACGTTTAGAAAATACATTTATGCATGTAAAATATCTAGAGAAATACACATCCACCCGTGAACTACAGTGACCCCTGGGGAGGATGATGGGGGAGGGAGAAAGGACCAGAGGCTAAGTGTGCAATGTCAGTAAAGTCTGAAAAGCATAAATTGTGTTTGCACACAGCACACAAACACATATGCACATTAAAAACAGGCCTCTGGCCCTGGCTCATGTGACTCAGTGGATTGAGTGCCGGCATGTGAACCAAAGGGTCGCCGGTTCGATTCCCGGTCAGGGCACATGCCTGGGTTGCAGGCTGGGTCCCCAGTAGGGGATGCCCCAGAGGCAACCACACATTGATGTTTTTCTCCCTCTCTTTCTCCCTCCCTTTCCTAAAAATAAATAAATAAATAAAAATCTTAAGAAAAATAAAAACAAGCCTTTGCCTCTGAAATACACACCCACGCTGTTCACAATTAACGACCCACGCGGAACAAAGCTCCGGGCCTAACCTCTCAGCACCGCGTCCCCGGGCGACGCGTTCCAAAGGGTTATTGGTTTTGCGTCTCTGCGTTGTCAGACATTTCTACAATGAACCTGAATTACTTTTTTAATTAGAAAAGCAAATGAGAAAAGTTAAAGAGAAAGAAATGAATGCAAGCACCCAGGGCTTTAAGAAGGATCAGCTGTGCATTTCAGAAATTGGTACCAAGAATCCGCAGCTCCGAATTCCAGGCCCAGCTAATCCCAAGAAAATTATATTTTGTCTTGAACACCTGCTGCGTGCTCAAAACATAGTTTCATGATGCTGCTTTCGTCCCGTGTGGGGATGGGGGAGGGCTCAGCGGACCCGTGGACCATGCAGGGGTCAGGGATGCTGACATCCCACATGGTTGAGAGTCCATGTCCTGTGTGCTGTATTCTTACAGCAAAGGATGCTGGGGAAAAGACATTACTAAGAAAATCACAAAGCAGAGAAAATACACGTGCAGCTCTGCACCACAAGTTCACGTTGCTTGTTTTTGAGATGGGCCGTCGGCTGTGCCTGCGTCAATGTTGCCTCGCATGAAACAGCGTTACTAACACGAGGCACCGAAACTGAAAGCTCACATGAAAAAGTATCTATTTATAAGTATAACGACTCTTGCCTTAATAACAAAGAAACAGGAATAGGATTGTTTTGTTAGTATCGAAAAATATCAAAAATTTTTCCGATACAGTTATTGGACAAAAATCCACCTGTAACTGGACCTAGGCAGTTCAAACCCGTGCTCTTCAGGAGTCAACTGTCCTTCACATACTTGCTGCAGAAGAAAATGCTCTGCGCCTGTTCTCTGGGGGTATTTAGTGAGCATTTGCTGGGGGCCTGGGGACAGAACATTCTAGACTGAGGGACCGGCACAGGCAGAGGCTCTTTGGTGGGTGGTGTGGCAGCTTGGAGGACGTTAGGGGTGCAACTGCATCGCCCCTCAAAGAGATGCGTCGGCCTCCCAGCCCCCAGCCCCCGGGAATGAGATCTCGTGGGAAACGGTCTTTCCGGAAGTGGCCAGGGCAGACGAGGTCAGCCGGGTGGGCCCTGACCCGACGGGGCTGACGTCCTTACACAAGCAGGAGCCTGGGAAACACGCGCGCACAGAGAACCGACTGTGACCGAGGTGATGACAGCCACAACCCCGCGGAGGTCCAAGGTCGCCAGCCAAGCCCCCTGGGACCTGCAGCCTCCAGGGCTGGGAGGGAATGAACGCCTGCTGCCTGAGCTGCGCTTTGCTCCGAGGCCCCAGGAAGCAAAGACAGAGGGTCTGAGAGGCGGCGAGGGCGGCTGGGGCTGCAGGGGGGCATTCCTGCCGGAGAAGCCCTGTGAGGTGCTCCCGGTGCCCCCATCCCGAGGCCAGAGCGCTGGCTGGACGCGACGCAGGGCGAAGGGCTCCGCCCAGAACGCGGCTCACCTGGGTCTCCAGTTCCGTCACCTCCAGGTTCAGCTTGTTCAGGTGCTTGTTCACGAACGTGATGAGGGACTGCGAGGCAAAGGGACACGAGAGCCGTGAGACAGACCCCGCTCCGCACCGCTCCTGGCTCTGTGAACTGCTTCCCTGAGCACCCATTTACCAAAATAAAACGCTTATGTTTAAAATGCAATGTGCTGGTTTCAAGGAGGTTTGGATGCTCTAACCCCTGGTTTCAAGGAGATTATGCTGAAAACTGTCCCCGTGGCAGAAGGAAGCACACTTCTCTGCCACACAGGCGCCGACCGTACCCCACAGCCCTGCAGGAGAAGACCAGTGCCCTTCAGAAGAACACGACTATCAGGGGAGGCAATTAAACATTTAAATGCATCCTAAATGTCACCTTGGACATGAAAGATGGAGCGAGAAAGGCTGCCTGGGGCCACCGCCCCACACACAGGCTTGATCTCAGGGAAGCAGGCATTTGTAAACTGTCACTGGTAACTTTTCTCCGCAAACAGACCCAAGTTTAATGGAAACTCGAGCCTAGTCCCGCCCTCCCCTCTGGACATATCATTTCTTCCTTCCTTCCACTCAGATTTATGGAGCAGCTCCCAAGGGCCACGTGCTCGGCTTGGTGCTGGGATGTGGAGACCCCATGACCTAATTCCCCACATCCACCCCTGGTGAAGGTGATGGAGAAACCAAGCGACACAGCAAACCTGCAGGACGGGAGGAGAGGTTTGGCAAGCACACGGGAGGGCGTGGGGCTCCCTGCCGGGAAGTGGGGTGCGACGGGACCTTGGTGCCGGGCCTGTCGCGGGGGCAGTGGGCAGAGCAGGCACCCAGCCGTGA
>PVJI01021122.1:0-17793 GCA_004026765.1 Micronycteris hirsuta
AAAAAAAAAAAAAAAAAAACAACCTTCAATTTTTGGTCTCTTTTACCTTCAAAGATGGCCATATGTGTGCCCATCCTGAAATCTCTCCTTATCTAGGTTGACCATATAAATGATCTTCCAAACTGTAAAAGAGTGTGAAATGGGTAATATTAACCATCACAGCAGGAAAACAGGTATGAACCAGCACTATTGTGAACAGCCAGAACATCCTTAACCTCTTGTCAACAAAGAAAGAGTCTACTTCTTCCTGTTCACTGGCTCATTTCTATAAGCACTTTAACATGACAAAACTTGCCTTTCTTAAAACTCACAAATGAGCCCCAAACTAAAAATCTTCTTTCTACCCATATCCTGTTGCAGTTACCTCCCTTTCTGCTCCCTTTACACAAACTTTGTTCTTTGTAAACTGCTTCCTCACCTCCTACCTACCCCTCCATCTACTGAAAAATGGCCTCTGACTTCATGACCTGGTGAAACTGCTTTCACCAAAATCACCAATTGAAGGATCTAGTGGATACTTCCAGTCTTATTTTACTTGAATGTAAGCATTTGATCTTTTGTATGGTTGCTCTGTTTTGAAACCCTCTTCTTTCTTTAGCTTCTGTTAAAACACTCTCTTATGTTATTTTCTTCTCTCCCTTCCTTTCTTTTGGACACACTTGGTTTTTTTTCAGAGATCTTCTTTTCTTCTTATTCCTTAGGTTTTGCTCAGCTTCTAGATTTTGTCTTAGGACCTTATTCTTTCTAACTCTTCAGTTGTCCTGGGAAATCTTTATTTTAACTCCTGCAGTTACCTTCTAGAAGGGCTAAAGGTCTCAAACATGTCCCTACAGCAGGGGCCCCCTCTTAGGAAGGAACTGGGCTGTGAGCAAAGCTTGCCTGAGCTCTGCCTCTTGCTCTGCACCTCCTCCACACAAAACCAGTCTTTGGTGACAGAAAGTTTGGAGACTGCTGCCCTATTGTCATTTTCTACCTCTACTCCCCCAAGGGCAAACATTGTTATAATTTTTTCCATCAAATATTAGTTTTATCTGTTCTAGAACTTCATAAAAATGGAATCAAAGAGTATGTAGTACTTCACATCTGGCTAATTTTATTCAACATAACATTTTTGAGATCCATTTATAGTTTGAATGTATCAATAGTTTGTTCCTTTTTATTGTTGAGTAGTCTCCCATTGTATGAGTATTCTACAGGGTATTTATCCACTTTTCTGTTGATGAACCTCTAAGCTGTTTCCAGTTTGGGGATATTATGAATAAAGCTCCTACAAATGTTCTCATACAAGTCTTCTTTGTAGATTTATAACTTCATTTCTCTTGGATAAATACCTAGGAGTGGAATTGTTAAGATGGTTAGCTTTACATGAATCAGCTTTATAAGGAACTGCAGGATTTTTATGGTTTTATGACTTACATTTAAGTCTTTTATCCATTTTTTTAAATTCTTGTGTATGGTGTAAGTTGGTGGTATAGTTTCAGTTTTCTGCATGTACCTGTCCAATTTTCCCAACACCATTTATTGAAGAGACCATCTTTGCTCTATTGTATGCTTTGCTTCTTTTGTCAAATATTAACCAACCATAAAGGCATGCATTTATTTCTGGGCTTTCTGTCCTGTTCCATTGATCTATATACCTGTTCTTATGCCAGTACCAAGCTGTTTTGTTACAGTGACCTTATAGTATAGTTTGATATCAGGTATTCTGATACTTTTTAAAAAAAATTTTGGGAACCATGGAATCCTTACAGGCATAGCTCATCTCTGCAGTTTATTATCCAAATGTGTACAAAATGCAACCAAAATGGTGAATTCCTTAAGAACTTGAAGAAGTGCAACATTAGAACCTACAATTATCCAGCAGCAAGTGTCTCAGCCTTCAGTTGCCACCTACTTCCTCTTCCTCTTCCCAAGAGTTAGTAGGATAAAAATGTCTTCACATTGAATGTTTCCATTTCTTTCTTCTTGGCATCTGGGCATATGCAGTTCAGCACCTTGAGGAAGTGGGATATTTTTGCCCACATACATGTGTGAATGTAGGCCTTAGAGCACTTGATGTGGTAGTGCAGGTAGTCCCAGCATCTGTGGAACAGGTGGATGATTTTGTCTCCAGCACTGGCATTGGTGTGGGGAGGGAACAGCATGAAGGTAATATAGCCAATGTTGTCACCCACAGCAGCATCATTGTCTTTCAGCTCCGGAGGAGATTCTCTGTGGCTAAAAAGGGTCTGTGGCGTTGTGTGGCTGGCTCTATGTCCTTCTTTGTACTCCTGTGTGATGAACACCTTCCAACGAACACATCACTGTCATCCTTAAATATCACCCTGTGATAAAGTCTGCTGTGATTCTGTCCTTTTTAGACTCAGCATGCATGATTTCATCATCCTTATTATGGATAACTGCCCGGTTCTCTCCTTCCTTTCCCTCTTCTTGGAACTGTAAGTATTTCTCAAAGACAGAGGCAAAACAGTTTCAATGTGCACAATGGAATCCTTGGATGCAGGCAGATTTTCAAGGTCATATAGCAAAGAAGTGTTGTATCCTGATTCTAGATTTACCAAGAAACTCTATATACTCTCTCTCTTTTTTTTTTTAGATTTTATTTATTTATTTTTAGAGAGAAGGGAAGGGAGGGAGGGAGAGAGGGAGAGAAACAGCAATGTGTGGTTGCCTCTTACATGGCCCTCCCTGGAGACCTGGCCTGCAACCCCAGAATGTGCCCTGAGTGGGAATCGAACCGGGACCCTCTGGTTCCCAGCCCGCGCTCAATCCACTGAGCTACACCAGCCAGGGCTCTATATACTCTCTTTAGTAACTCATCAACACCATGTGCCTGAAGTTTCTCATAGAATTTTAAAGAAATACTGATGAACACTTTTGTTTTGTCTCTAGTAGGATTTGAAACATGATAGAGGACACCATCAGAATCTGTAAATGTTACTTCCACTGCTTCTGATTTGTTTCTGGTGGCTGCATTCTTGAACTTGAGCACAAATGTCTCCTCAGTGATGTGGTTGTGCACCTCCAGCAGGATTGTGGCAGTGGCTGCCTAGAAGCCTAAACTCACCTGAACCCACCTGCCACTACCTCACCCACAAGTAGGAATGTCTTTGTTTCTTCTCTCTCTTTCTAGAATTCCTATTCATCCTTTAAGGGTCCAGTTCAAAAGTCATACATATGGCAATTATTTATTATATATATACTTCACTTTCTCTTTAGATTCTGACTTTTTTCCTAGGCAGAAATGTTTTACTTTAAATCTTTCTTTTAATTGATTGATGTTAGAGAGGAAGAGAGAGAGAGAGAGAGAGAGAAACATCGATTTGTTGTTCCTCTTATTTATGCATTCATTGATTGATTCTTGTATATGTAATGAATGGGAATCATACCCACACTCTTGGTGTATAGGGATGATGCTCTAATCAACAGAGCTACTTGGCCAGCACTCATTCTGCTTTATATGTCTAGCCCAGCACATAACAAACTTTTAATAAATTTTTATTAGTAAGAAAGACATGGACAAAAACCTTTGAGTAAAAGAATGCTTCATTTGAACTAACTTAAGAGCTAAATTGTTTCCCTTGCTTCAAAGAATGTTAATTTCATCTTGTGGTGAGAAAAGCATTTTTGCCTAGGATTTTAAGACAACAATTTTTACAAATATTGATACAGGCCAGTTGTCCTTTATGTCTTTGGGTCACTGGTGAGTTTCTTAATGGCCAATGTCTAGGTATCCTCTAGAAATATTTTTGGGATATGTGTAGGAGGTTGGGGCATGTTAAGTGCTTTAAAAACTATTGGTATGGAGATACATTTGTTAGATCACTCGTTTCTGCCAGTGGACGCTGCTGAGTAAGCATCATTGGCTTCCCCTCCTGCAGCCTTTATGTCTACGTCAGAGTCTCCCAAGAGTGGGAACAGCTGTGGAAGCTCTTTATTGGAGGTTTGAACTTTGAAATAACAGATGAGAGTCTGAGGAGCCATGTTGAGCAATGGTGAATGCTCACAGACTGTGTGGTGATGAGAAATCTAAACACCTCATACTCAGAGGCTTTGGGTTTGTCACGTGTGCCACCATGGAAGAGGTGGATGCAGCCATGAATGCAAGGCCACACAAGGAGGATGGAAGAGTTGTAGAATCAAAGATAGCTGTCTCAAGAGAAGATTCTCGAAGACCTGGTGCCCACTTAACTGTGAAAAAGACTTTTGTCAGTGGCATTAAAGAAGACACTGAAGAACATCATCTAAGAGATTATTTTGAACAGTATGGGAAAATTGAAGTGATTGAAATCATGACTGATGGAGGCAGTGGCAAAAAGAGAGGCTTTGCTTTTGTAACCTTTGATGACCATTCTTTTGAGGCAAGATTGTCATTCAGAAACAGCATTGTGTAAATGGCCACAACTGTGAAGTAAGGACAGCCCTACCTAAGCAAGAATTGGCTAGTGCTTCATCCAGCCAAAGAGGTTGAAGTGGTTCTGGAAACTTGGAGGAGGATTTGGAGGGAATCGCAACTTTGGTCGTGGCAGAAACTTTCAGTTGTCAAGGTCGCTTTGTTGGTAGCCATGGTGATGGTGGATATGGTGGCAGTGGGGATGGCTATAATGGATTTGGTATTAATTGTGGTTATGGAGGAGGTGGCTCTGGTTACTCTGGAGGAAGCAGGGGCTATGGAAATGGGGGACAGGGTATGGAAACCAGGGCAGTGGCTATGGCAGGAGTGGCAGCTATGACAGCTATAATGATACAGGGGATGGAGATGGTTTTGGCGGTGGTAATGGATGTAATTTTAGAGGTGGCAGAAGTTACAATGATTTTGGCAATTACAATACTCAATCTTCAAATTTTCCACCTATGAAAGGAGAAAACTTTGGAGGCAGAAGCTCTGGACCCTTTGGTCGTGGAGGCCAACACTTTGTCAAACCACGAAACCAAGGTGACTATTATGGTTTCAACAGCAGTAGCTATAACAGTGGCAGATGTTTTAACTACTTCCAACAAACAAAGCTTACCAGGAGAGGAGAGCCCGAGAAGTGACAGAGAAACTACAGGTTACAACAGATTTGTGAACTCAGCCAAGCACAGTGGTGGCAGGGCCTAGTTGCTACAAAGAAGGCACATTTTAGACAATACTTGTGAATAGGCAAAAAAAAAAACTCCAGGGCTATATTTGTAACTAATCGTATAAGAGGTTATTTTAGTTTATATTTTGTGGAAAATGTGAGGCATTCCAATAGAGTTTTAATGTGGTTATTTTTCGCACCCATGCTGTGGATTGCTAAATGTAATAGTCTGATCATAATGCTGAACAAATGCCTTTAAAAAAAAGTGTGCTCTGCCCTGGCTGGTGTAGCTCAGTGGATTGAGTATGGGCTGGGAACCAGAGGGTCCCGGTTCGATTCACTGTCAGGGCACGTGCCTGGGTTGCAGGCCAGATCCCCAGTGAGGGCCATGTGAGAGGCAACCATACATTGCTGTTTCTCTCCCTCCCTGTCTCCCTCCCTTCCCCTCTCTCTAAAATAAAGAAATAAAATCTTTAAAAACAAAAAAAGTGTGCTCTGTAATGGAATTGCCTTTTGACCCAGCAATTCCACTACTGGGATTATATCCTAAGAGCCCTGAAACACCAATCCAAAAGAACCCATGCACCCCAATGTTCATAGCAGCACAATTTACAATAGCCAAGTGCTGGAAGCAACCCAAGTGCCCATCAGCAAATGAGTGGATCAAGAAACCATGGTACATTTACACAATGGAATTCTACACAGCAGAGAGAAAGAAGGAGCTTATACTCTTTGCAACAACATGGATGGAACTGGAGAGCATTATGCTAAGCGAAATAAGTCAGGTGGTGAGGGACAAATACCATATGATCTCACCTTTAATTGGGACATAATCAATAAAAGAAAAAAGCAAGCAAAATATAACCAGAGACATTGAAATTAAAAACAACTAACAATAGCCAGAGGTGAGGGGGGAGGGGACAATGGGGAGAAGGGTTTTCAGGAACTACTATAAAGGACACATGGACAAAACCAAGGGGGAGGGTGGAAGCAAGGGAGGGAGATGGGTTTGGATGGGGTAGGGGGGGGAAAGGAGAGGAGAGAAAACGTAGACAACTGTAATTGAACAACAATAAAGTAATTAAAAAATAAAGTGTGCTCTGTAAAGTTAGTCTGCTCTGAAGCCATCATGGTAAATTACCCCAACAGTGTGAAGTTAGAACTCCTTCAGGGTGATGCCAGGTTCCATCTGAAATTTATTTACAACCTGCTTGGGCACACAAGCCACTTTCTTCAGAAAACTTTGGTGTAGTTGAATTGATAAGTTATTGTGTTGTGACCTGCAGTTCACCATTAAAAGGGTCACCCAAACAGGGAAAAAAAAACCCTACTGGTATGCCACATGTTTTTAAAAATTATTTTATTGTTGTTCAAATATAGTTGTCTGCATTTACCCCTCACTACTCCCCTGACCCCCACCAAGCCATCCCCACCTCCCCCATCTCCTTCTACGCTCCTTGATTTTGTCCATGTGTCCTTTATAATTACTCCTGAAAACCCTTCCCCCAATTATTCCCTCCCACCTCCCCTGTGGTTACTGTCAGATTGTTCTTAATTTCAATGTCTCTGGTTATATTTTGCTTGCTTGTTTGTTTTGTTGATTATGTTCCACTTATAGGTGAGATCATATGGTATTTGTCCCTCACCGCCTGGCTTATTTCACTTAGCATAATGTTCTCCAGTTCCATCCATGCTGTTGCAAAGGGTAGGAGCTCCTTCTTTCTTACTGCTGTGTAGTATTCCATTGTATAAATGCATCATAGTTTTTTTTTAATTACTGTATTGTTCTTCAATTACAGTTGTCTGCATCCTCTCCCTTCCCCTCCTCCCCCGCAATCCAACCCCACCTCTCTCCCTTGCTTCCACCAAGGGTATAAGCTCCTTTCTTTCTGCTGTGTAGAATTCCATTGTGTAAATGTACCATGGTTTCTTGATCCACTCATTTGCTGATGGGCACTTGGGTTGCTTCCAGCACTTGGCTATTGTAAATTGTGCTGCTATGAACATTGGGGTGCATGGGTTCTTTTGGATTGGTGTTTCAGGGCTCTTAGGGTATAATCCCAGTAGTGGAATTGCTGGGTCAAAAGGCAGTTCCATTTTAGTTTTCTGAGAAAATTCCATACTGTTTTCCACAGTGGCTGCACCAGTCTGCATTCCCACCAACAGTGCAGTAGGGTTCCCTTTTCTCCACATCCCCTCCAGCAATTATCTGTTGCTTTGTTTATGATGGCCATTCTGACTGGTGTGAGGTGGTATCTCATTGTGGTTTTAATTTGCATCTCTCTGATAGCTAGTGATGCTGAGCATCTTTTCATATGTCTCTGGGCCCTCCGTATGTCCTCTTTGGAGAAGTGTCTGTTCAAGTCTTTTGCCTATTTTTTAATTGGGTTGTTTGTCTTTCTGTAGTGGAGTTGTGTGAGTTCTTTATATATTTTGGAGATCAAACCCTTTTCCAAAGTATCATTGTATGCCACAGATTTTAATGACAATCAGGATTTTTTCTCTGAAAAACTTTAGAGAAAGTGATGTCTCTGAAAACATCACTTTTTTTTCCTTTTAATCTGTAGAATTCCTCTTCCTTTTCTTTCATTTGCCTAGACACTAACTATAACTTAGGCTTTACCTAGATTCCTCCAGCTTTGATCAAAGTCCTGCTGACTGGCATCAGGGGGCCTCTTATGGGCATACATCCTTTTTATGTTGTGTTTTCTCTACTTAGTCCAGCACTTGGCCTCCTCCCTTCCAGCCCATGGAGGGAAACTGGGTGGCTGAAACTACTCTTGCTAACTAGAAGGACTTGGGTGTTGCTGGGCACAATGCCAGGAACTTGAACACTGCTGAGGAATGGAATCAGGGCAGCTGCTGACTCTCAGAGCAGAGCTGGGAGCCTGGTCACAGAGTAGCTGCCTACCTGAGGGAGAGATTCTTCTGCTTCTGACAACAGGCACCTTGTTCAGTTCTTGCCCCAGTTCTTCTGCTGCTTTTCACTGTATCCCTGAGCTTTTTGATAACTTTACTTTTCACCAAACTTTGCAATTTGTTGCAGATTTCAAAACTCAGGCTCTACCTCTCTTTCCTCTAGAGCTACATTTCCCCAAAAGTTGAAAGCTAACAAAGAGGATCACGTTTCCTTAACTCCTTCTTTCAGGGTCCTGGAACTGAACTTTTTGGACCTATATGCCAGAAAAGCTCTTTTTTATCCTGTCACTACTATAAAGTTTCCCAAAGCATTTTGATTTTAGTTTGATCTCCGACCTAGAAGCTGAGAAAAGAGCCAAATACTCTATTTTCAGAAACACTCATAATAATACATTCATGCTAGGACACTGATGATCCTTAGTTTGGGATAGCCCCTGGATTTCTCAGTTTTAACAACTGATTTTTGATGTTGTTTAATTTTCTCTTTTCTTCTTGATGTTTCTTTCTAGTCAGTCTGCCCTTTCCTCCCCTTTGCGGTAACCTCTCCATTCCAGGATTTAACTTGCAGAATTCTATGAATCACTAAAGAGTTTCTAGATTGCTAAGCAGGGATAAGGGCAATTCATTCTGTTCAGGTTTAGATTCCTGGTCAGGCCTACCTCTTAACTGCATGTGTAATCTTTCTGTATCTCCTTCCTACTGCTGTTTCAGCGCTGCTTCTTTAACCTGTTACCTACACTTTTCTGGAGAGAAAGGCACCTTTTCTCATTTAAATTTCTTTACCCTTTTGATTTCTCAGACAGATGGCTGCCCTAAAAATGGCCCATGGACTTTGAGGCATGAAACAGTTATTATGAAAAACTTTTCCTTGAGAGTCCTCTGTATGATGGTTCACATTAGCTGTTATTTTGTAAAAAGAGAACTAGATTTAAGAGTTAGAAAAGTTCCAGTTTTGCTCCCTATTGGCTGTGCAACTGAAACCAGAAACGCTGGCATTTGTGCTGCCTATTACTACCAGAAACAATAAGTAGAGACAAAGATTGAATCTTTATGGGTGCTCTATTCAGATGTCAGTGAGCTGAGAAGACAATGGGTTATATACCCTAAAATTGGTCTTAACATCTCATCTCAAGCTGACCTTTTTTCATAAATAGAAGAAAATGGTAGGTAAGGGGCTTGGAATTTGGGGGAAAGGTTAATCAGATGAAAGTTGCAGGCCAGTGATGAAAATCTAGCATCCTTTCATCTGCTTACCAGCGGTTCTTTATTTGTATCCTGGTCAGTGGGTGTTCTCTCCCTGGAGTACAATGGCTCAGATACCATTTTGATTATTCACAGTCCTCCTGGGGCACAAAGGTCGAATTGGTTGCATTCTAGTTCCTGGTAAAAGAGCTTTCTATGTGCATTAATCATTAAACCTATGAACTATAACTAAAGCTAAAAAAATTTAACTCTTGTGTTCCCCCATCATTTCCCACTCAGTTTTAACTATCTTATTTCTATGGGATTAGTTTCATATGGAAGTAATAATTTTGCTTTTGAGCATGTACCTTAGCACTAGAAAGTCTCATAATTGCAGATCCACATAAGGGACACACTGCATGCAAGAAGAAGCTATGGCACAGAAAAAGATAAAAAGAATAAAAACAACAAATGCCTCTCTAAGACCAGTAATACTAGGCAGCTAGAAGGTTAGGTTAGATAAATCAATACCAAAGAATCCTTCCCTTTATATTGAAAACTACTTCATTTACTTACTTTACTTTATGCCGTATGAGCTGTGGATTATTAGATTGAAGCAGCAGAGTCCTTTAAATTCTTCACATTCATGATTAAGTCTTAAAAGGAGGTAGTCTACAGCCACACAATTTTCTAATACTGCTTCTCTAACTTGTCCTAGTTCTTCAATAATGGCATTAATGGCTTAAGAGGTGGCATTCAAAGATTTTACCACAGCACAAGCTAACCTACTTTTATATTCAAAGAGGTTACCATGACTGACACTACAAATATAGTCAAAGACATATTTTCAGTGGGGCTAAAAAAAGTGCAAACCAATGTTATACTCAGGTATAAGAAGAGTTCCCATCAAGCCCAAATTGGGGCAGGGGGTGCTTCTGAGGCATAAACACCATCAGTCTTCCCAGAGAGCATTGTCCCCTAGAACTATTTGCTGGAACGTAGAAATAAACAGTCCCTCTAGATATTAGAAACCATCTTGCAGGCAATTTGATGTAACTAAAGGATAATACATATTAGTGGTGGCATTGCAATTCATCTCCTCATTTGCTGAAAGCACAAAACAATTTTAGTACAGTTGACAAAAGATGCACACTCTCCAGCTTGGGCTACATTAGTGACTTTTAAGGAAAATATTTCCCTGTCCTTTAGAGTTACCACAGAGCCCCAATTGTAAATATTGAAGCAGGTGATGGTCTTATTGATATGCAGAAACAAAGTATAATTTAGAAGGCTTTCCAGGGGGGTACAAACACTTACAAGACATGAAATGAAAGTTTTTTTGACATAGGTTCATCCTTTAATACAAAAAGAAATCTTTAGAACATTTTTTTTGCTAAATGTCCCCAAATGTTTTCATCTCATTTGAAAGGAGTAAGTTTTCTGCAACATGGGATTAAACAAAAAATAAGGAAAATAATGTAAGTCATTGTTTTCAGAAGACGACTTTCAGGTCTTCTTGTGGTTTGATGGTCCATTGTTCTTCTGGTGCTTTCTTTACTCTGGTGTGCTGAATGCAAGGTTTTTATTTCTTCCAATTTCACCATGGTTGAGAGTGGTGAGGAGTACATCCCAAAGCCCAGTCCACTTTTCTTCTAGTTGGCTTTCTGGGGATCTTATCTTCCAAGTCTTGAGTAGGACCTATCTGAAGGTTTAAAGGAGTGTAGTGAACCTGTGTGGCAGAGGTCATAATACAAGCTAGGTTGTTAATTACAGCTAAGGTCTGACTTAAATGTTGTACATAGTTCTTTTTTTAAGGTATATTTTGTTGATTATGCTATTACAGTTATCCTGGGGTTTTTTTCTTTCCTTTATCCCCCCTTCCCTGGATTGCCTCTCTTACCTTCCAGCATTCCTTTCCGACCCTCCACACTTCATGTCCATGGATTTTACATATAACTTCTTTGGCTTCTCCAGTTCCTATACTATTCTTAACCTCCCCCTGACTATTTTGTGCTACCTATTTTTTAAAATATTTTATTTATTTATCTGTAGAGAGCGGGGAAAGGAGAGAGAAAGAGAGAGAGAGAAACATCAATGTGTGGTTGCCTCTCACATGGCCTCCACTGGGGACCTGGCCTGCAACCCAGGCATGTGCCCTGACTGGGAATCGAACCAGCGACCCTTTGGTTCGTAACCCGCGCTCAATCCACTGAGCTACACCAGCCAGGGCTATACTACCTATTATGCTTCTTATTCCCTGTACCCCTCCCCCATTCCCTCCTCTCCCTTCCCACCGATAACCCTCCATGTAATCTCCATTTCTGTGATTTGGTTCCTGTTCTAGTTGTTTGCTTAGTTTTTGTTTTTGTTTTTTAGGTTCAGATAGTTGTGAGTTTGTTGTCATTTTACTGTTCATAGTTTTTAGAAAAGTTATTTTATTATTGTTCAAGTACAATTGCCTGCTTTTATCCCCCACCATTCCCCCTCACTCCAGCCATCCTGATCTCCCTCCCCTGCTTCCACCCCCACCCTTGGTTTTGTCCATGAGTCCTTTATAGTTTCTGAACACCGCCCCCCCCCCATTATTCCCTCCCACCTCCCTTCTGGTTACTGTCAGATTGTTCTTAATTTCAGTGTCTTTGGTTATATTTTCCTTGTTCATAGTTTTTGGTCTTCTTTTTCTTAGATAAGCCCCTTTAACATTTCATGTAATAAGGGCTTGGTGATGGTAGACTCCTTTAACTTGACCTTATCTGGGAAGCACTTTATCTGCCCTTCCATTCTAAATGAAAGCTTTGCTGGATCGAGTAATCTTGGATGCAGATCCCTGCCTTCCTGACTTCAAATACTTCTTTCCAGCCCCTTCTTGCCTGTAAGGTTTCTTTTGCAAAATCAGTTGGCAGTCTTATGGGAACTCGTTTGAAGGTAACACTCTCCATTCCTCTTGCTGCTTTTAAGATTCCCTCCTTATCTTTAATCTTGGGTAACGTAATTATGATGTGTCTTGGTGTGTTCCTCCTTGAGTCCAAATTCTTTGGTAATCTCTGAGGTTCTTTGACTTCCTGGAAGTCTATTTCTTTTACCAAATTGGGAAAGTTTTCCTTCATTATTTGTTCAGATAAGTTTTCAATTTCTTAGTCTTCCTTTTCTCCTTCTGGCATCCCTATGATTCAGATGTTGGAATATTTAAAGTTCTCCCAGAGTTTCCTAAGCCTCTCCTCTCATTTTTTTGCATTCTTGTTTCTTCATTCTGTTCTGGTTCAATGCTTATTTTTTCCTTTTGTTCCAAATCATTGATTTGAGTCCTGGTTTCCTTCCATTCACTGTTGGTTCCCTGTATATTTTGCTTTATTTCACTTTGGGTAGCCTTCATTTCTTCCTTCATTTTGCGACCGAGCTCAATCAGTTCTGTGAGCATCCTGATTACCAGTGTTTTGAACTCTGCATCAGACAGGTTATCTATCTCCTCATTGCTTAGTTTTTTTCTGGAGTTTTGATCTGTTCTTTCACTTGGGCCATATTTGTCTTGGTGCACCTGTTATGTGGTAAGGGATGGAGCCTTAGGTATTCACCAGGGTGGGGCAGCTTTGCTGCATTGTGAGGCTGTCTGAGGCATGGGCTCAGAGAGGGCACAATGCTGCTTGCTCCACTGTTGTCCCACTTTGCATCACTTCCCTTGCTTCCCACAAGCAGATTGTGCCCTTTAAGGTGCTGATTTGCAGGTGAATGGGTTTGTGTACATTTCCTGTGGGTCTCTCTAATGAACTCTCCTGTGAGACTGGGAGTTTCTCCTGCCACTACAACCCCTACAGACTTTTTTACAGCCTGTGGTTTTGAGTCTTTAGTTTCCTGTGCCTAAACCATGGGTTCCACAGTCTGTCTTGCTCCTCTGTTGTTCCACTGGGTTTGTCTGTGCACGAATGTGGGATCGCCTGTCCAGTCCACCAGCTGCTGCCTTGCCTTCCCAGTCCTCCACCCGCCACCTTGCTGCATGTCCTCTCTGCCCGGCTGCCCAGCTCTGTTCCTCCTACCATCTGGATGAATGTTTCTTTCACTTCTTGGTTGTTGGAGTTCCATGTAAATGTTTTTGTGGCAGTTCTGGTTGTTCTTTGCATTTAAATTTGTTCTTATCCTTCTTTTGGTTGTGCAGGTAAGCGAAGGTTTTCTGCCTACGCCTCCTTCTTGGCCAGAACTCTGTACATAGTTCTTTACTTTCACTTCTTGATCTATGTACATATCTGATGTCACAGATTTTGGCCAGCAAAATCTGTGGTGACTGTGACTGAATGCGTGAATGAATCTCACACAAAAACACGCAGGAAAAGAAAATCCGGGACCATTCGACCCTCCCCTTATCTTCTGGGAAAAGGCCTTGTGTGTAGCTTACCCCGGCTTTTATTAGCTATCTCAGAATACATTCGCATCAGAATGGTCTTCATTAACTATGCAAAGAACGTGAGTTCAACCTGGGCAGTAGAATTGAGGAAGTTACAACAAAAGGAGGGATATGCAATTGAAAGGGCACACAGACGGTAAACACTGCCAGGAAGAGCCCAGGCAGGCATTAGCACAAGTCCAGGGAGGGGAGAGATTTCAGCGGCAGCAAGATTTTCTAAGAAATATGTTAGTCTGATTCCCCCACAGGGAATTCTGTTCCACGAACGTTGTTCCACACATGCTGACTTGTTCTTATCACGCAAGAGACCTTGCTCTTTGACACACGTGAAAGCTCAGGGCTACGCTTCTCCACCTGTGGAAATATGAATTCCCTTACATACCTCCCACCCCAATCATAATCTGAAATGGTAATCCATACACAATTTCATAAGGATTCAAATGAATCCCACTTCAAGGTGTCACCCTTATCCTGAGCAGGTTAATAGGTAAAATTTGATCCCAACGGAGAGGAGTTCCTTGACACAATTTGGCTATATTTTTCTTCAAGGTATGGTTCATCTTTTCTACCTTCTCAGAAGCCTGAGATATCCATGCTGTGTGGAGTCCCCATTTGATTCTTAAACATTTACTAACCTTCTGTGTAATTTGTGAAGCAAAAGCAGGTCCATTATCATTCTGGATGCTGCCGGATAGGCCAAAGTGAGGAATTATTTCCTTCAGTAGATCTTTCACTCTACCTCTGAGGATTTCTCAGTTCTAGTAGGATAGATTTCTACCCATCTTGAAAAGGTATCAACAAAGACTAAAATATTTCCACCTCAAACCCTCGGCATCTGGTAAAGTCTATTTGCCAGTCCTCAAGTGGACATTGTCCTTGTATTATTTACCTTCTTTCTTTTGATGGGGATCTGTCTTGGGTTTGTCCTTATGGCACACAACATGTATAGCCATTACTTTTCATATGGTTTTAAAAATTCCACGACCTGTGAGCCACAATTTAATATAGGTGGTTAATGAATTTTTTCCATAGTGAGTGGCCTCATGCAAATGCTTCATGACTGGCTCTATTAAATGTCAGGAAGGAGTATAAATCCTTTCTTATTCTTTCTCCATCTGCTATAGGGACATTCTTCATCAAAACCTCAGCCTAACTTTCTCTAAGTCTGCAGTCAAATATTCAAGATTGGATTGTGACACATCTAGAACAGGTACCAAAGGCATTATACATCTTCCTTTAGCAGCCTCTTTTGCTGCATGATCAGGTAGATTGTTTCCTTTAGCCATTTCAGTAACCTCTTTTAGATGCTCAGGATATAACTGCCACTTGTAAAGGTACATAGAGAGCTTCCAATAATCTTAAAATTTCTGCTGCATTCTTAATTTCTTTTTCATTGGAGGTTAATAGTCTTCCTTCCTTCTGGATAGAACCATGTGCATACAAAATTAGGAAAACATACCTCAAGTTAGTATACACATTCACTTTCTTTTCAGGTGACAATTCTAGTGCTCTTGTCAGTATGATCAGTTCAGTTTTCTTTCTTTTTTTATTACTTTATTGTTTTTCTTTTTTAATTTTTTTAATATTACTTTATTGTTGTTCAATTACAGTTGTCTGCATCCTCTCCCCTCACCTCCCTCAACCCCCTCCAAACCCACCTCCCTCCCGTGCCTCCATCCTCCCCCTTGGTTCTGTCCATGTGTCCTCTATAGTGGTTCCTGAAAACCCTTCTCCCCATAGTCCCTTCCCCTCTCCCCTCTGGCTATTGTTAGATTGTTCTTAATTTCAAAGTCTCTAGTTATGTTTCTCTTGCTTTTTTCTTTTGTTGGTTATGATCTGGTTAAAGGTGAGATCATATGGTATTTGTCCCTCACTGCCTGGCTTACTTCACTTAGCATAATGCTCTCCAGTTCCATCCATGCTGTTGCAAAGGGTATAAGCTCCTTCTTCCTCTCTGTTGTGTAGAATTCCATTGTGTAAATGTACCATAGTTTCTTGATCCACTCATGTGTTAATAGGCACTTAGGTTGTTTCCAGCACTTGGCTATTGTATATTGTGCTGCTATGAACATTGGAGTGCATAGGTTCTTTTGGATTGGTGTTTCAGGGCTCTTAGGGTATAATCCCAGTAGTGGAATTGCTGGGTCAAAAGGCAGTTCCATTTTTAGTTTTCTGAGAAAATTCCATACTGTTTTCCACAGTAGCTTCACCAGTCTGCATTCCCACCAACAGTGCAGTAGGGTTCCCTTTTCTCCACATCCCCTCCAACAGTTATCTGTTGCTTTGTTGATGATGGCCATTCTGACTGGTGTGAGATGGTATCTCATTGTGGTTTTAATATGCATCTCTCTGATGGCTAATGATGTTGAGAATCTTTTCATATGTCTCTGAGTCCTCTGTATGTCCTTTTTTGAGAAGTGTCTGTTCATGTCTTTTGCCCATTTTTTAATTGAGTATTTTGTCTTCCTGGAGTAGAGTCATATGAGTTCTTTATATATTTTGGAGATCAAACCCTTGTCCGAGGTATCATTGGCAAATATATTTCCCCATACAGTTGTTTCTCTTTTATTTTAATACTGTTTTCTTTAGCCCCGCAGAAGTTCTTTATTTTGATGAGGTCCCAGTTGTTTATTCTTTCCTTTATGTCCCTTGCTCTAGGGGACATATCATTGAAGATGTTGCTGCGTGCAATGTCTGAGATTTTCTACCGATGTTTTCCTCTAGGATTTTTATGGTGTCGTGACTTATATTTAAGTCTTTTATCTGCCTTGAATTTATTTTTGTGTATGGTGTAAGTTGGTGCTCAAGTTTCACTTTTTTGCATGTAGCCATCCAGATTTCCCAACACCATTTGTTGAAGAGGCTATTTTTATTCCATTTTATACTTCTGCCCCCTTTGTCGAAGATTAATTTCCCATAGAGACTTGGGTTTATTTCTGGGCTCTCTATTCTGTTCCATTGGTCTGTCTGTTTTTATGCCAGTACCAGGCTGTTTTGATTACAGTGGCCTTGTAATATAGTTTGATATCAGGTATTGTGATTCCTCCTACTTTGCTCTTCTTTCTCAAAATTGCAGCTGATATTCGGGGTCATTTATGTTTCCATATAAATTTTGAAGTGTTTGTTCTATATCTGTGAAATATGCCATTGGTACTTTGATAGGGATTGCATTGAATCTATAAATTGCTTTGGGTAGTATGGACATTTTGATGATGTTGATTCTTCCAATCTATGAGCATGGTATATGTTTCCATTTGTTTGTGTCTTCCATGATTTCTTTCTTCAGTGTTGTGTAGTTTTCTGAGTATAGATCTTTTACCTCCTTGGTTAGGTTTATTCCTAGGTATTTTATTTTTCTTGTTGCTATATCAAATGGGATTTTTTTCCTGACTTCTGCTTCTGATCTTTCACTGTGGCTATACAAAAATGCCTTTGATTTCTGGATATTGACTTTGTATCCTGCTGTTTTGCCAAATTCATTGATTAGATCAAGTAGTTTTTTTGGCAGAGTCTATAGGATTTTCTATGTACACTATCATGTCATCTGCAAACAATGACAGTTTTGTTTCCTTCTTTCCAATTTGGATGCCTTTTATTTCCTTTTCTTGTCTGATTGATATGGCTAAAATTTCCAGTACTATGTTGAATAGAAGTGGTGATAGTGGACATCCTTGTCTTGTTCTTGATTTTAGTGGGAAAGATTTTAGTTTTTGCCCATTAAGTATAATGTTGACTGTAGGTCTCTCATATATGGCCTTTATTATGTTGAAGAATGCTCCCTCTATTCCCACTTTGCTAAGTGTTTTTATCATAAATGGGTGCTGTACCTTATCGAATACTTTTTCTGCATCTATTGATATGATCATGTGATTTTTGTCTTTGCTTTTGTTTATGTGATGTATTACGTTTATTGTTTTGCAAATATTGTACCATCCTTGCATTCCTGGGATGAATCCCACTTGGTCGTGGTGTATGATCTTTTTTTTTATCTTCATTATTATGTATTTCTTTTTTTAATAATTACTTTATTGTTGTTCAATTACAGTTATCTGCATCCTCTCCCCTCCCCCCTCCCTCCCCAGCCTCCCTCCTCCCCCTTGGTTCTGTCCATGTGTCCTCTATAGTGGTTCCTGAAAACGCTTCTCCCCATTGTCCCCTCCCCCGCTCTCCCCTGGCTATTGTTAGACTGTTCTTAATTTCAATGTCTCTGCTTATGTTTTGCTTGCTTTCTGC
>PVJI01021123.1:0-27662 GCA_004026765.1 Micronycteris hirsuta
AAAAAAAAAAAAAAGAACATGGCCCAAATGAAAGAACAGATCAAAACTCCACAAAAAGAACTAAACAAAATGGAGTTAAGCAATCAGATGCAGAGTTCAAAACACTGGTTATAAGGATGCTAAAGGAACTTAGCAAAGAGCTCAACAGCATAAAAAAGATACAGTCAGAAATGAAGGATACACTAATTGAAAAAAAGAACATTTTACAGGGAAACAACAGTAGAGTGGATGAAGCTGAGAATCAAATCAATGATTTGGAATATAAGGAAGCAAAAAACAACCAATTAGGACAAGAAGAAAAAAGAATCTAAAAAAAAAATGAGGATAGTATAAGCAGACTCTGGGACAACTTCAAGTATTCGAACATTAACATCATAGAGGTGCCAGAAGGAGAAGAGAAAGAGCAAGAAATTGGAATCTACTTGAAAAAATAATGAAAGAAAACTACCCTAATTTGTTGAAAGAAATAGGTGTACAAGTTCAGGAGGCACAGACAGTCCCGAACAAGATGGATGCAAAGAGGCCCATTCCAAGACACATCATAATTAAAATATCAAAAGTTAAGGATAAAGAGCCCTGGCTGGTGTAGCTCAGTGGATTGAGCGCAGGCTGGGAACCAAAGGGTCCCGGTTTGATTCCCAGTCAGGGCACATGCCTGGGTTGCAGGCCAGGTCCCCGTGAGGGCCATGTGAGAGGCAACCATACATTGCTGTTTCTCCCTCTCTTTCTCCCTCCCTTCTCCTCTCTCTAAAAAATAAATAAAATCTTTAAAAAAAAAAGTTAAGGATAAAGAGAGAATCTGAAACCAGTAAGAGAAAAGCAGTTAGTTACATACAGGGAAGTTTTCATAAGACTGTCAGCTGATTTCACAAAAGAAACTTTACAGAGTAGAAGGGATTGGCAAGAAATATTCAAAGTCATGAAAAGCAGGGACCTACAGCCAAGATTTCTCTACCCAGCAAAGATACCATTCAGGATTGAAAGGCAGATAAAGTGCTTCTCAGACAAGGTAAAACTAAAGGAGTTCACCATCACCAAGCCATTATTACATGAAATGTTAAAGGGACTTATTTAAGAAAAAGAACATCAGAGCAATAAACACATATCTATCAACAATTGAATCTAAGAAACAAACTAGGCAAACAGGAAGAACAGAGACAGAATCATGGATACTGAGAGCATTTTGATGGTTGCCAGATGGGATGGGGGTGTGGGGGAATGAGAGAAGAGGGGAGGGGATTAAGAAATACAAATAGGTAGTTACAGAATAGCCATGGGGATGTAAAGTACAGTGTAGGGAATGGCGTAGCCAAAGAATTTAAATGTGTGACCCATGGACATAAACAATGGTGTGGCAATTGCCTGAGGCAGTGAGGGGTGCTCAGTGAAGGAGGGGAAAGGGGAAAAATTGGGACAACTGTAAGAGCATAATCAATAAAATATAATTTAAAAATAAATTAAAATTACTATTTTTTCCACCATAAATATACCAACCAACAAGGCCCAAGAAATAGTGAGATTCAAAGTGGGCACTTTTTGATCCCAACTTTGATTTGGTCATAAAGCGAGTGTGAACATCTATAATAGTAACAGAGATTTAGAACCGGAAGATGCTTGTTCACAAAGGACAGTGATGAGAATTCCCCAGCCATGTCACTCCTTGGCTCTAAGTGAACTGCTTTCATTCACTGCAAGATGTATCCACAGGTCTGAGGTAGAAAAGTACATACAGGGGCTCAATCCAAAGGACAGACTTTCTCTGTTTTGGGTTTGATGTAAGTGGCAAAACATTACTTTAAAAACATATGAATAATAGTTCTATAGTGATGTCTTACTAGAAATGATATTCCTTTCTGCTCGTTTATACTTTTCTTCCTTATTTCATGTTTGAGACCTACTTGTCAAGATGTTCATACTTATTTTTTTTAAGTCACTTCTATGTCTGGTCTTAAAAAGGAAAAGAAAATTTTTCTACATCATCTCATATACCTTAGGCAGCATGGCATGGATGCCTAACAACAGATAGTCACAGTCTTCTTACTTATATAGCTCTGTGGGTTTTGTTATCCCTTTCATTAAAAAAATATACAGTCTTTTCATTGCTAGCTATACAGTCAGAAAAAGCAAGAGGTGACAATGAAATGCTCAGTACTATTTACTTTCATCAAAGAGTCTGAGCAATTTTCTGATTCTTGAATAGATGACGTTTTGGTAAAAAATGGTTTCTGACATCAAGATATAATGTTATTAATGTTAATTTTCCGAACACTTGATTATTAACACCTGTTTCAACAGCTGGGTTCTTTACAGGTGAAGCTGACAGTAATTGCTCATACTTCAAATGAAAATATTACTTGTACTTTTCTATTATCTGTACCATTGTGGGTTTCCATTAATGAATGAGAATAACCATTCTTATACTATGATCAGTGGTTCTAAATGGTCATTGTTCTACTGAGCTACAGAGTATGAAATAACTTGGCCGCAAACATTTATCAAAGCAAGCTGCCTTGTGCCCTTTTTGGCTTTCTATGCTCAAGAGCCAGACAAACCTGGTTTGCTGTTCTAGCTCAGCCTGAAGTAAGTCTTCAGCCTCCTGCCATCTCAGCAGACTGCTCTAAGCAATGAGAAAACTCCCAACCACCTCTTCGAGGTGCTGGCCTTTTCCATTGCTGCTGTGCAGAGCGTCACCAGCAGGTACTGCATGGAAGCTTTAATTAATTCATTCCTCAAACAAAAACACAAGATCTTGGCATATTGTAGGTTCCCAACCAAGTCCTCTTTTTCCCTCCCTGAATCAAACTGAAACTTTGTGCACAGGGAGTAAAGATTATTATAGTTTGGGGACATTCTCTGGGCTAAGAACAAAATGTTTCATGATTTCAACTTAAGAGTAATATTAAAAAACTCTAGAAGACAGTACATAAAGTGATTATATACAAAGTGGATTTAGAATAATTTTTCTATCTGTGCAAATTTTGAAACTTTCTACACATGTCACTATGTTGCTTTTATCATTTAAAATCAGACTAAAAATATTAATGAACCAGACTATCACTTAAATAAATGGTCACATTATTTCATGCACAAGATGAGCTGTGAACCCAAACAGTGTAATGTTGAGCAATGTTGCTTGTATTTTGAGTTTTGCCAGGCCTAGCCCATGCCTGAGTACTGTGTGTTAACTCTCAAATTTCAGAGCAGGCAAAACTTTGCTGTTTTGAAAAAGATGGGATGATCATTCAATTTATTTCACTATCAGTAGAGTCAATCACAGTAAAGGGCATGTCTCAATTAAATTAAAATATAAATATGTTATGGTATGTATTGAAAAAAGTTGTGAAAAAGAATGTTTCCTATACCCCTCCATTAGAAAGGTAGTCCATTCCAAAGAGTTTAACTCAAAATATGTTCCATTTGGGTGCTGTCAAGGGTGTCTGTGTGTGTAAAATTCTCTCTTACATCTGTGACTCCTGCAAAAATATCTGGCAGTACATTCAGTTCTGTCTGAAAACCTCACAAGGCCAATTTAAAAATAATACTGTAAATGCTCGTGGTTATCATCACTTAACTAATCTAAAACAATAAAACAGTTGGCCCTTCAGTTTTGACAGATCATCCCGAGGTGATGGCTACATTCTAGACTCTGTAATTAGAAAGACTTGGTTTGTCATGTGTAAATGTCACAGAAATCAAGGAGCTGAATTTTACTGGCCTTCCAAAAAATAAACTACAATTATAAATGAAAACTGTATGTTGGCTCTGAATATTTGAATTGTGAACTCAGAAAGGTCAAAGATTTCTCATCGACTCATTCCTTTTATTTTTTTAAACATGTTTTGTACAAATAAAATTTAAACATCAGCTTATCAGAAAACAGTACAAATGGACCCCTGGATATTACGTGGATCCTCATGAGGAGGTACGACAGGGAACACACAGCACTAACCATGAATCAAAACGTTTTTCATTTTCCATTTCCACTTTTTCTAATACATACATTGATTTCTATGTAGCTAGTAATGATTCTGAAAAAGTTAAATTTGCCTTCAGTCAGAGTTCAACCCATGAAACACTACAGCAATATCGATAGTTCTGTTTAACTTATCCATAAATGGTTGGATAAATTATTTTCTATCTCCTCTAACAGCGATTTTCAACGTTTTCCATCTCATGGCACACCTAAAATAATAACTAAAACTCTGTGGCACACCAAAAAATATATTCTAATTTTTCTGATCTTACAAAAAATAGGTATAATTTTGACTCATTCACATCGCTATTGTTGTGTTGGCTCTTGTCATTTTTTTAATTTGACAATCTAAGGGAGATGAGATCAGTGTCCCTGACTAAATAGTCAGGTAGTCCATGTTTTAAAAATTCTTGCAGCACACAGGGTGAAAATCATTGCCCTATAAGATGATTCCTTGCTGTGGCTAAAAGAAAAACAACTTTGTCCTCCTAATTTTTAAAACACAGATGGGAAAACATCATAGCTCTCTACAAAAAGAGTCATCCAAGGAAGCATGATCTGGGAACGATGGGTAGTTTCACAGGGAAGGTTATCCATATTTTTGATTCCCTTGTTTGTTGTTTTCAAGGATGGACCTGAATAGCACCCAGGGAGTTCCTGTATTTTAACAAAGCCATTCTAAATCACACCCCATAACAGACTGAGTTTAGGTAAACACAGTCAGAGATGTCATGAGTAACAAAATGTTTCCGTCAGAAGCCCTTTACCCTGCATAAGAGACCTGTATGCTAATAGGTGGCCCAGGCTACCATGAACCAGCTACAGCTGGTTCAATGCTATAAAAAGAACTAGTGAAAACACAAGTGCTAACTCTCCATTCCACTTCAGTCAGTAAGTCAAAGCCACACAAAGACAGCCCTTTCCAAATACTCTGTGAATGAACTGGGGCCCTGGTTCTCTCGAGTTGTTTACTGAACAGTGTGTACAGGGACTCACTGAGCATGAGATGGGGGGAGGGCAGGAGTCACATGATCTAGTAGTGCACAAGGCCAATTTTCCAGATGATCTTGGATTTAGTTCTCTAACAAATAGGGAGCAGAGAAAATTTTCAAAAGCAGAGCTAGAATACTTGCAGCAATGTTTTAAGCACTTGCATGCACACATGTGTACAGCCACGCATACAAACACTTTGAGTACCTAGGTTTCTGTTATAAAAATGTATCATTACATCTGAGATAAATTAATACATTCAGATGTTCTAAATTCTTAAGTAACTGTAAATAATTCCTTATTAAGTGACTTAACTTTCTAAGATGAAGCAATCTTTTGATAGAGAAATGATCGCTATTTTAAGTCTTTACATAGCTATAAAAAGTCCAGACTTACAGTTAGTGCTAGAAGGGACTGTGGTGGTTTTTTCCCACCTTTTCATCTCACAGATGAATGATCTGATGCTCAGAGAATCCTCAGGCCACAGTTCTTGGTGGCACAAAGAACCTGTGTCCCAGGGCCCACAACTGTATCTCTACTCCATCTTGTACTGCACATGGCTAAACGAGCATGACCAAGAATAAAATGAACAGAGTCCCTGGGTTATTTCATAATATCATGAATTTTGACCTCACTCAGCCTTTTAATGTATGAGATTACTTGCAGCATCAACTGAAAATTGAGGGATTTGCTTTCGCATTCTTTCATGTTATTAAATAGATGGGAAGTGTTATTCAGTGAGCTTGCTGCTATATGAAAGGGTTGCCTTGGACATGCAGTGCTGACACTCAGTGCCTGAGATAGTGCAGGTGGTAATTCATGTTATCACCTCCACTCCCCAGGACTCCAGTCCTGTACTTCCACCTGCCTATGCAACTAACAATCCACTAGGGTGTCCTGCCATTACCTCCATCTCCATACTCAACTGGGGCACAACATTCAAATTAATGTCAAACATCAAACCACAGATCCAGGAAGTTCAGAGACCACCACGCAGGATAAATGCCTCCCCAAAACAAACAAACAAAAAAATTCCTACACCTAGCTATATCATTTTCAAATTAAAAAAAAAGAAAGGTAAAGAAAAATATACTAAAAGAAGCCAGAGGAAAAAAAAAAACGCCTTACCTATGGAGGAACATAGCTAAAAATTACTGTACATTTGACTTCTCCTCAGAAACCATGTGAAAAGGAAGAAAGTAGAGTGAAATATTTAAAGTGTTGAGAGGAGAAACCCACCAACCTAGTAGTCTGTACTTGGTGAAATTACCCTTCAACAATGAAGGAGAAATAAAGACTTTCTCAGGCAAACAAAAATTTGGGGAATCTGTTACCAGTAGAACCGTTCTGCAAGAAATAGTAAAAGAAATTATTTAAGAGAGAAGGAACATAGGTCGGAAACTCAAATCAATATAAAGAAACAAAAAGTACTGAAGGTAAAATAAAACTTTGATTTCAGTTCTTTTTTTTAAGAATTTACTTATTTATTTTTAGAGAGGGGAAGGGAAAGAGAAAGAAAGGGAGAGAAACATCAATGTGTGGTTGCCTCTTGCACACCCCCTACTGGGGACCTGGCCCACAACCCATGCATGTGCCCTGACTGGGAAACAAACCAGCAACCCTCTGGTTCACAGGCTGGCACTCAATCCACTGAGCCACACCAGCCAGGGCTGATTTTAATTCTTAATTGATCTAACAGATAATTTGTTCAAAATAAAATGTATTAGCAACAATGTATTTGATTGTCTGCTTATGTATATACCTTACATGTATAAATTATTTTGTTATTATAAGGTACCCATACTACTCATGAATTGATCACTGTTATCAAAGCAATTATCTTAATTTGGTTGTAACACATTCTCTACTAAAAATTATCATATGTGCGTGACTTCTGAGTCCTAACCATATATTAACACAAAAAATGTTAAATTAGACTATGCGGAAAAAGCAATTGACAAAATTCACCATGCTTTCATGTTAAAAACACTCAATAAACTAGAAACAGAACACTCTCAATTTGATATAGGGCATTTATGGAAAACATACAACTAACATCCTACTCGATGATGAAAGGTTGAAAATTTCCCCCTAAGATCAGGAACAAGAGAAAGATGCCTGCTTTTGCTACTTCCAATCAACAGTGTACTGGAAATTCTGCCCAAAGCAATAAGGTTAAAAAAAAAAAAAAAAGACAAACAAATTAGAAAGGAAAAAGTAAAAATACCTCCTCATACCTATTAGTTATTTAAAAAAAAGAAAGTAAGTGTTGGTGAAGTTGTGCAGAAATTGTAACCTTTATACATAGCTGGTAGGAATTTAAAATGGTACATCTACCGCTGAAAATATTCTAGAGTTTTTTTTTAAGTTAAACATAGGATTACCATGACCAAGAACTTCAGAAGCTTTAATTAATGAGAACAACTAGGATACAATGAGAACCGTGTATAATGTGTGTAATATACATATTTCAGGGCTGCCATGCACTAAAACAAACAGAATGGTTTTGCATGACCCCAAGGGGAAGCATTAGTTCCAAAGGTCAGAAGACCCAAGATTTATTTAGGCTCAAGATAGGAGAGAGTTTTCTTGGAGTGAGAATTGCGCGGGGCAGTACGCCTGCCACCACAGAAGTTCACACCTGCTGCAGCTGACACTAAATCGGCAAATCAACAATTTGCAACCGTATTTAAGGGCTCATCCAACAGTAAAATTCCATGGTTCTGTAATACTTTTGTTAAAAGACATTTAAACCCCAAAACACATATTAACCCAAAATACAAGGCATACTTCTTGTTTTATTGCATTTCGCTTTATTATACTTCACAGATACTATGTTTCTTACAAGTTAAAGGCAATATCCTCCAACAATGTGGATGTACTAACACTTTAAAATGGTTAATTTTGTTATGTGAATTTCACCTCAAAAAAGAAAAGGTAATGTGTGCATACCAAAATCACATGTTCTAAAAGGCATTCAGGGAAACTGTCTCACAGCATATGGTTCTTCCCCAGAGGCAGTGACTGGAAACAGACTTTTATGTAAATTTCTAGGTCGTCTATTCATAAGGAGACATCTATGTCAATATGAAAATGTGCTTTGTTTTGACTTTATTAAATGTGAACTGAGCATACTCTCTTCAAGCAGAGGAGACAGGTAACTGACAGCTACATCAGAGACGAAAAGCCAGAGAGCCCTACGAGATGGGGCTTCACTGCTGCGTCTCAGCTCAGGCTGTTCTCTCCTCTGGTTTCTGCCCACCCCGAAACAGACACCGGATACTCTTTTTCAGGAAGCATGTTGAAGAAATTCAAAATTTAAACATCAAGGTAAACTGCCAGATAGTCCACCATGATGAATAACACTTGCTACCTAATATATAGTAACTGTTGTGCAAGGTATATCATTTTAGGAAATCTCATTTTGGTCTTTTCTGGAGAGAAGATGAACAGAATGAAAACTGGAATTAGTTACATTCAAAAGTTTTAAAGATAAGATTTACTATCCTTACTGTCATTGTAGTTTTCCACTTTTCTTTAACTCATGGAAGGTATGCCTTCAAAGACCTTCGGTGTTTTCCTATTCAATGTCTGTGGTTTTCTTGGATAGCAAGTATTATATTATAACTTATCTGTGTGCAAAGATTGAGGTACAGGTTGAATAAGCCACCTCTAAGTTTTCCAAATCTATTTGAGAGGTAAGACATCCAAGAGATTTTGACGTTTATTTTATTCGTCTTCCCACTTCCAAACACACCAACACAATCTGGTCCTCTCATTTTGTTTCCTCCTGCAGGAGCTTCTGACACCTGCATGCAGATTCCACAGGAGAGAGGAAGAACAGTCATGCACTTAGAGAAGTACAATGGTACGCTGGGACACACAGCTGAGGACCTCCCACAGCAGCCGTGCAACAGACCTACCGAAGACCTGAAAAACCTCTCACTGCCAGCTTCCCCTGTTCTTTTTCCCCTGTTCACTCAGTTCTTTTTTCCCCTTCAAATCATAGTTTCCTTTCTCCTCAGATAATAAAGGTTCATTTAATGTTCAATGTTTTATTTTCATTCTTTCATCTTCTATCTGTGTTTGCTTAACTTTTTCTTGACTTCTTTTAGGTCTACATTAATTGTAACGAATGCTTTAATATACTTAAATCATTGTCAACTAGATGCGTTTTTTTTTTTTTTTTTTGAAACATCTTCACTCAAGAGCTGCTCTTATGCTTCCCTTGGCACCTCCCTAAGTGTCCCTACTCTTGTCACTCTTCCCTGCTTATTTACACTGAGGGAATACTCTGCAGGGACCTGAAGTCTGAGCATCTTGTTTTCTATGAGATTGGTGGATTAGACATCACCTCTCTCCTAAAGCACAGGAGTGCTGGCAAGTCCTATCTCACTAGCCTCCTTGTCCGTCTCCTCAGAGAAACAACAGTATGTGTGTACATTTCCATGAACCTGAGAGAAAAAGAATACACAACCTCACACCACCTCCTCAGCTACTCACTTGTCCACTACTTCCCTCATCTACACCTAATTTTTAAGTGTCATCTATAGTCATAGCCCACTGCCAAAATCAGGTGAGTCACAGTCCTTGACCTCAGTGTATCCAATGGGAGAAGTGAAATTTAAAAAAAAAGTATGGGCTTGTTTTGAAGGCACTGACAAATACCAGTGCAATGCACAATGCCTGGTAATTAATCTCACTATAAAATCAAGTGCCAGAGAGGAGGGGGGAGGAGATAATGGGGTGGGGGGAGAGGGGAAGGGTCACCAAGAAACATGTAAAAAGGACACATGGATAAAGCCAAAGAGGGGTAGGATCAAGGGCGGGAGGTGGGGATGGGCGGGGTTGGGGTGGGGAGAAAATGGAGAGAATTGTACTTGAACAACAATAAAAAAAGAAGAAAAAAAAGAAAGTAAAAGAAAAGAACAATGCCAATGAAATTGTTCCATGGAAAAAGAGCAATGCCAATGATATTGTTCATAAAAGCTATAGGGGAAAATTCAATTCTGAAAATATGTATTTCCAGCTTCTAAAGAGTTTTATTTTCTCAAAAAAAAAAAAAAATCAAGTGCCTGTCAAGATGCCATGTATCTGTTACTCTCTTTTTGTATCTATGTGAATAAATGTAATGGTTCAGACCATTTATGATATCACTGCCAGGCTAACTGTTCTGGAAGAAACAAGCGTACCTGTTCATGTATCTCAGTATCTCTCTCTTACGAAGAAGTATACCCTTTCAAAGAGTTGTTTTGGAAGTTCCATTTGCTCAAATTTTCTGTGAGGCATGGAGATGATTTGGCTCAAGCTAATTAGAACTATGGAGCCAAGAAATGATCACAAGGGTGAGCCTGCCAAGATTGCCAGCTCGATGCCCCAAGTGCTCTGGGACTAGCAGCAGCTAGAAGACAAGGCAGAATAGGCCACTTGAGAGAGACAAAAATGGAGGAAAGGGACAGCAAGGTGTAGCAGCACAGCTAGAGCTATTCAAGTCAGGTCTCACATTTGATCTCACCCTGTCTATTGCCAGGCTGTCTGCTTGCATCCCATGGCTCTTCTCTGCACTGTCATCTCAGAAGACCACATCACAGAGCTGCAATCTGGCTAATCTGAAAGTTGTAGTGTTACCACAGTACTGCTCCAGATTTCAGCTGCAGGCTCAGGAGGGCAGGGGTTCAGACCATTAGAGGGTTCAGACCGTTAGAGTTTCTTTTAGAAACAAACGTTTCCAGGGAAAGGAAATCAGGAACAGGCAGAAAATTCCATGCCTTTTATATAGGGTCACCTTGAAATCATTGATCTTGATGAGTAACAGATGCTAGAAAATCACCAAGGTCAGGTTGTAATGCAAACTTAGAACTATGGATGCATATACCATGTTTGGCTATGAGTCTGGAAAACTAGTTTTGATATCTTCATTCTGTTATGAAAATTTTATTTTCATAATTGTCTGTACTCATATTAGTAGGCTGTTGTTATTCCCTTTGATTTTTTCCTTCATCTATCAGTGGTTTCACATATGAGGTCTGTCCGGAAAAAGTCCAGCCATTGTTAATACATAGAGAATGGTTTGCGCTACGTCGATGTGATCTGGCAACCAAGGAGAGTGGACTGGAATGCATATGTATAAACAATGATGACTTCAATGTACTAGTCAGTGGGGGCGGTAGATACCCTTGAGTGAGCATGCGTACCGTGTGCCCATCGCATTCAAAATGACTGTGTGAGTAGAGCAACAACTCAGCATCAAATTTCATGTTCGGCTTAACAGTCTTCCACAGAAATTATTTAGATGAATCAGAAGGCCGCAGCTCCGGGCAACTGGTGATTGGCAACTTCATTCAGAGTTTTTTTGTGATACATCAAATCACCCAGGTGACTCAGCACCCCTACAGCCTAGATTTGGTGCCCTGCGACTTCTGGCTTTTCCCAAAGCTAAAATCATCTTTGAAAGGGCAGAGATTTCAGACCTTCAATGAGATTCAGGAAAGTATGACGGGGAAGTTGATGGCAATTGGGAGAACTGTGTGAGGTCCCAAGGTGCCTACTTTGAAGGGGACTGAGGCATCATTGCCCTAGGTACAGTGTTTCTTCTATCTTCTTCAATATGTGTCTCTATATTTCATATTATATGGCTGGATACCTACTGGACAGACCTTGTATATATAAAATGGGAATATATTTCATTGCTATTTCATATTATCAAGAAGTTCATTAAGGATACATTCAAGGTATGTTAGATGTAGATGAGAAGATGGCTCTAATGATATGGGTTGCTATTATAGAGTATTTAAGAGTATGAACATAATGCTTTCAAATGATTTATAACTCTGATTCTAGTCCAAAACATTTAAATTTCAGTCAGCTAGCTGTGACCTGACACTTGACCAATAAAATGATAAAAGTTGGGAAAAGGGATAAGGATAGAAAAAAGGATCCATTTTATGTCATGTAGAAGGGAGAAATGATACACAAACACAATATAGTGCCAAATGTCATAATGCCCAAAGAAAAGACTGAATATGTTTAGGGGCATTATCTGAAATATAAGTAGGAACAAACCATATTTTGCTGAGTACAATGCGCTCCCATATATACTGTGCACCCATGTTTTTGGTCCAAACTATCAGGAAAAAAATCTATTGTTTCAATTTTTAAAGTCAATTATTTATTTATTTATATTGAGAAACAAAACTGATTATTGTATCCCAGGGTATTATTTTGCATAAGGGTATTGTTATTGCTTTCTAGAGTTACATATTTTTAAAAACACATAAGCATAAATAAAAGAATTAAAAACATTTAAATACAGTATTAGTACTACCCATGTATAATGTGCATCCTTATTTTTCCTTCAAAAATTTGGGCATAAAAGTGCACACTACACATGGCAAAATATGGTATATAATAGGCACAATTTTGTAGAAGATGCAATAATAAATACTACTACTACTGCTACACATAATCCTTACCTGCAAGGAGTTTACAACCTTACAGGAAAGACTGACACATTTATAACTAACTACAATACAAATAGTTATAATAGTTATTTAAAAATAGTGTTAAGAGTATCTACTTGGTGTCAGACATTTTATAAATGTTATCTCATTTGATTTGCAAAACAACCATCCAAGGTGTTGTGAAAATGAAGAGTTAAGACTGTCTGTCTACCTATCTATCATCAAGAAAATATAGCTTGTAGGTGGAAAAACTCAGATTCACACACAGGCTTTTCTGCTTCCAAAATTTGTTTGTTTCATTCTACCATACCGAAGAGAGACTAACGGCATGGGAGAGATCAGGAGAAATTACATAGGGCAAGTGGCATTAAAACTGGGTAGTGAAGGATGCAAATCCATAGAGACAGGAAACAGATTAGTGATTGTCACAGGCTGGGAGAAGGAGTAGTTGGTAGTCAACTGGTACGGGTTTTCTTTATGAGGTCACAGAAACGTTCTAATATGAGATTATGGTTATGACAGCAGACCTCTGTAAATATAATAAAAACTGTTGAATTGTATAGTTTAAATGGGTCAATTTTAAGGCATGTGAATTATATATCAATAAATTCTTTTAAAGGTGGGGGGAATAAGATATATTTCGTCAGTCTCTTTTCAGTAAAGTTCCATTTTCTAGATCTCTATGTATACTCATTAAAGAACAATGAGTGTTAGATCTGTAACTCCAAAGCTCTGATGTTGTTTTACCCTTCACAGTAAGTCAGGATATGAACAGAAGGAATGGCAAAGAATATAAAAAATCTGTGTGTCAGTTAGTAGGATTACCAGTAGTAAGGCAGGACTGAGGAGAAAATAGGGTCAAAGGACACTAGGAAATCCCAAGGGCCACTAACAGCTGTTTTAGAGAGGAAATAAGCAAAAGAGCCAGGCAACTGAGATTAAAGGGCTATTTAAGGCTCATGAGCACAGAGCTAATGATTAAAAGCTGATATGAATTCACTGAGAGAGCAAGGGTAAATGGGCTATGGCATCATTTATGAGGATATATTAAAAATTGATGCTCTGCTCTATAATATCTTTTGCATCCAAATAAAC
The DNA here is from genome assembly GCA_004026765.1 of Micronycteris hirsuta. Classification (NCBI taxonomy): domain Eukaryota; kingdom Metazoa; phylum Chordata; class Mammalia; order Chiroptera; family Phyllostomidae; genus Micronycteris; species Micronycteris hirsuta. The sequence goes on from PVJI01021123.1 coordinate 13,519, forward strand.
ATTCAAATCATTGAAAAAGAGTAATTCCATCTTCTTTACAACATGAAGAAAAGAAACTTCAAAAATAAAGTATGAGTAACAATAATGAACTTTTGAAAATGGGATATTAAGGAGGTCAATCAAAATCTTTCCACAGACTCTGTCCTGGCTGATGTAGCTCAATGGATTGAGCGTGAACCTATGAACTAAAGGGACGCGGGTTCGATTCCCAGTCAGGGTACATGCCTAGGTTGTGAGCCAGTCCCCGGTAGGTGGTGCTCAAGAGAAACCACACATTGATGTTTCTCTCCCTCTTTTTCTTCCTACCTTACTCTCTTTTGAAAAAAAAAAAAAAAATCCTTCCACAGACTCTCGTAGTATCTGGTGGTATGTTCCTAGCATGCTTAATATATGAGTCTTTCTCTACTAACCCAACACATACAAAAGCTAATCACCACAAAAGCCTCTAATCATCACATTCACTACTAGTTTATGTTCCTCATTCTGCTTTAATACTGAGCCATTTTCAACACCAGGAGTCTGGGATGTCTTTAATGCTCTAGAGAGAGAGAAAAATACACCAGGCATGTTTGCCAGCACCATTCAACATTGGACTCAGCATTAGGGCAGTTTTTTGCAACGTGTTTGGTACAGAGCAATTTCTATAACTCTATCATTTAGAGGGCAGTGGTCACATTTCACACATAAATTTACACAAATGTTTGTTTTCTAAAGTAAATGAGTACCAATTCCTTGTTGATGAGTAGGGTGAGGGTGGCCAACAGCATAGACGTAAGAATCAGTATCATTCAAACTTCCCCTTGAACCAGACAACAAACTCAGTGTTAATACAGAATGACAATCTGTAATTTGATATCTTTTCTTTGGTTGGTTTCTATTATTGTAACAATATTCTTCATCAGTATTTTACCATTTTTAAGTATTTGCACTTGCTTTTAAAGAGCTAGTAAGCCATTCCCTATTGAGTGTTTATAATACGGGAAGCATTACACTAAACTCTTTACAGACATAATCTCATTTAATCCTCATCATAAGCCTGTATTATGAAAGTATAATAAGTATAATTCTAATTTCACAAATAAAGAAACCTAATTTGCCCCAAGCCTCTCTGTGTACTGGTAAAGTCAGCATTTGAACCCAGAGCAGTCTGATTCTAGACCTGCTCTTTCTATTAACAGACTGCCTCTACCCCAATGCATTCTTAAAAGAAAAATGGTACCTATATTGGAAACAAGACACAGAAATGCCCTCACTGTAGTTTTGTTTAACGTAGGATATTCTCAATCCCTTACGCATCAACAAAACATTTGCTATCAAACCTGTCCCTCCTGCCTGCCTCCCACTCACTCTTATCTCCCTGTAAGCTAGCTTCCATCCTCACCATTTCCCTGCACCTTCTGTTCCTAAAGTTACCCAGGAACTCCTACTTCTCAGCAATCTACTGCACATGTTTTCAGTCCTGGTTTTATTAGACTTCTTTGCAGCACCATACTTAGCTGTCCCCTCCCACACATGGAAAATCCCCCATCCTGAGTGCCTGCCACAACACACTTGGGTTTTTACTGGTATCACTAGCCCTTCCTGTTCAGTCTCTTCTGTTTGTGTCTACTTTTTCTCTAACGTGACCTTGTCTACTGTCCTGGCCCTAGGTAGTTAATAGCTGTGACAGAACACCTCTGGAAGGGGTTGCAGAGAGGAGCAGGAAGTACCACCTGTGAGGAGAAGAGCTGGGGCATCTGTCTTTCACTACATGGCCTCTAGTGCCTCTGGAGTTTCATACCACAGGCAAATATAACTTATTCAAATTAGCAAATAAATAAGTGTACATAAAATATACACACTGACCAGTTGCGGGCTGAAAACCCTTAAATATTTATCTCCGACTCAAAACCCTTCACTGAATTTTGAGATTTGTATATCCAACATTTTCATCTGACACCTGTTCTTGGATGTCTCATAGGAATCTCAAACTAAACTGCTCCCAACTGAATTCTTAAAGCTTCCCTCCAATCCTGTTCTCACTCCAATTTTCTCTTCTCAGTAAATGGCCCATCAACCCACCACATAATGAAACTGAGGATAATTCTTAATGTTTCCTTCTACCCCAACACACTTACACACACATATAGAACGTGAACCCTTTTCTGTATTTCCCAGTGGTACACAGGAGATTCAGGAGCCTGGGGAGCCTCTTCCTGGGTCTCTCTGCTTCCATTGGGACCCTGTTCCATGTTCCCCTCTTCTGAAACCAGTTTCTATTCGACAGCTTAAGCTGCCTCTTCAACAGATAAACCTTATTTTGAGTCAGGGGGCAACCACGGCAAACTCTTCAGTTCCTGCATGGCTGTGGCTGGCCCACCTCTCTGGGCACTCCTGTTGGCCCACGCATTCTGGCCACATGGTCTGTTCCCTCCTGTCCGGGAGTTTTCAGGGCTATTCTTTCTTTCAAGTGCAATTCTCTTTCATCTTTTTTACCTAACATACACTTACCTTTCAAGTGTCATTTTAAATAATACTGCCTTAGAAAGTCTATCCTTGAAAACTCTAAACTAAATTTTGTCCCCTTTTCACTGGTCTCACTCATAATGTTTTATTTTTTCTTACCAGAGCACTTATCAAAATTTATAACCATAAATGTATTTGTTTTTAATTGTTTTTTGTGGGACTCCATGAGTGGCAAGGTTTTGTTGACCACCGTAAACCTAGAACCTGGCTCAGGAAAATGGTGGATGATTTTTCTTAGTGAAAAGGAGGAAGAAATAAAAGACAAGAGACTAAAGGAAGAGTCAAAAGATTTAAAAAGTGACTAAAACATCTAGGTATAGAAGAAGAAAAATGTGCTTCCTGAGTTCAGCTCAATGAATTTCCATTAAACTATAATTAAAGATAACTATGAAACTGTTAAACAAAGGTTCTGTCCTTCTAGCTTTTTGTCCACATGTATGAACACTGAGCAAGTTCTGTGTCCTCACAAAAGATGAACTTTCCCATTACAAATATTTCTGCAGGAAATATTTCTTTCAAATATATAACAGGCAAGAAAGATCATGCATTTCTAAGGGATGAAATTAAATTATTTGTCTCTAAGTTAAGTGTCTCAAAAAGATAGAAAATGAATGTTTCAAAAAGGGAGAAAGAAAGGCAGTGTTTAATGGCAATCCTTGTTGACAGGGAGCAAAGTAATATGGTTTAGTCAGTGATTTCAACCAGTGTGCTGCCAGAATATTTAAAACATGTACTACCTGCTATTTAGTCAGGGGCACTGAACTCTTTTCCCTAAGATTATCAATAAAAATGACAACAACCAACACAACAGTAGCCATCTAGTATGAATGAATCAAAATTGTATCTATTTTTTTGTCAGATTGATAAAAAATTTATTTTTTGGCATGCTGCAGAATTTTAGCAATTAGTTTATGTGTGCCATGAGATAAAAAAATTGAAAATCCCTGGTCTAGATTCTGCTCTGCCATGAGGTAGGGACTCACTAGGAAATTCACATCCTTTTTCTTTGCCTCCGTTTCCTCCACTATAAATTATGTCCAAGACCAATGTGCCCTCGCTGCTAAAAAAGTCTATGGTTTTATCGGTCATGCATTTATCTAATATTCATTCAACATGCAGTGGCTCTAGATAGAGTTGTTTTGGGGCTCTGAATCCTCCACCTGGCTTAACGGTTATGTTGTGTCTTCCAGATTGGTTTTCTGTTACCTTGGATTTTAATTTACAACACCTTGAGAGACCTGGGAGAAAAGTTTTCTTTAATAGCTTGAGTTAAAAGAAGTGGCCTTCAACGATGGAAAGGACACTCTTACAACTTATATTTCCGAAATCTAAAGTATATTTTTTTATAATGTTTCATAGCTCAGAGGACATGAGCCTTTTGACTGAATTTATCTGACCCAGTTCAGGACCAGCTGGCTTCAAATGTATTTCCTTTAATTTCAAAATTGGCAAAAACTGTGCAGTCAGCCATCAAAAGATAAGCTCTTACTGATCTTTTCTTACAGAAAAGGGATACTGCTGGAGCACTGGGAACAGGCTGAGATTGACACCTACAATCAAGGTGCTAAATACAAAACTCATCATAGCATTTCATCAGAAATCATCTGACCTGGTTTGTGCAGGCAAGGGAAATTAGTATGGCAAAAAGAGTACACCATAACACAGAGCTGTTCTGGTTTTCACAGACCTTAACTTCTGACATGGTAATTTCTGACACTTTGTAGAAAACACAGAGTGATCAACGTTGTGTTTCAGTAACCTGACAGTTACAAAGATCTTTGGGGTAAAGTAGATTATGACAAGAAAGGAAACTTAGAGCTACCTTCAGTGGTAAGAGGTCAATGTGAAATTTCCCTTCTGTGTCTGTCGCACTCATGCTTCTGGACAAGATTAACTCAAATGTGTTACATAGGGGGTTACCCAAATTTATCTATATCAAGAAGTTATGGGTAAAAATTTCAAGCAGAAAAGGATCTTGCAAGGCATATGCTAAGACTTCTAATAATGTTTTCTCTCATTATATATTACATGTGTATGTATAAAAAAATCTACATTAGAAACATATTGTTAAATAATTCTCCAAGATAGATAATTTAATAATGTTTTTCTTTATACACACATTAGCAAAGAATGACTAGAGAGTTAAGCATTTTCCTTCTATATTAATTTGATTTGTAAACTAGCAAATAAGGCCAGAAAATATTATTGATCAGTTATACAATAGGGCTCTTTGTACCCAAAAGTCATCTCTGAAGCTTTGTCCTCAAACCCAAGGCCAAATGCTAGGGCCCTCTGTCCAAAAGTTCATCTTCCTGTACTGTCCAATTAATTCTCCCCAACGGCCGGGCACTTTCACTTCTCTGCTGACCCAGGATGACTTAACCCCTGAGTCAGCCTTAATCTAAACACAGCTTGGTTCTAACTCAATTTCCCTCAGTTTTGACATCAATATTCTCTACAACCTTGTCATTTTTGGATTGTATCATTTCATTATATTTTTCTTTTTGTCCACCTATATAACTGCCAGCAAATAAAAACCTCTCTGAAGCTCAGTTTGCACATCTGTAAAAGGGACTCTAGACTCAGCATTATACACTTTTGTGTATACTACAAGAAACACATCATGCAGAATGCATTTCATTATATCTGAATAACTAAATGTTTTCTTGTTTTTGAAGTTTATGTCTGGTCTTCTTTCAATCCACCACAAGCATAGTCCCAGTGTGTGTTCTAAGGTACAAATCCAAAGCCTTCATAATGTGGCCCTCTGGCAGCAACTCACCAGATGTTAGCTTCCAACTTGCTCAACAAGTAAAACAAGTGCCACTGAAGGAGCTGGAGGGACAACCTTTGAGGTACATGTTGTTTGTGATTACTCACAAGGAAGCAAGCTTACTATCAGTTTTATCTCTCCTCATCACTGTGACTCAGTTCCTGCTGTCCCCGTCTCCTCAGAGTATGTGCTCTATGTCTGGGAAAGCTTTACCAAGATTCTTACTGCCTAACTTACTCAGTTTTACCTTCTCCAAAACCTAACACTGGATATATACCATAAAAAGCAAATCAAATCAAAACCTATGTATAATATAATACTGTCCCAGGTAATTCTATTTAGACTTACCACAGATTTAAGTCAAAGAGTACAAGACTGGTTTATACAGTACAAGTCTTAGAAAAAAGTTTAAAACTGATATAATGGATTTCACACACATACATATTTCAAACAAAACAAAAATAAAATTATTCTATAACCCAAAGGAGTTAGAGAACCCAAAGTTCTCTAACTTCACACCTAAAGGAGACTTTCAGAAATTCTTATTACTTTCGGATCAAGTACCATCCACTTGAAGAGGATTCATAATTAACACAGAAGTATTTCCTGTTGCTCCTTCTGAACAGCATCAGAAGGTACTGTTAAAATAGAATGATTAGAGATCCATGATGGCAGCAGATTAGTTGGAAGCTACACTGACCAACTCCTAGGACCAAACTGGAATTACAACTGAATTATAGAACAGTCATCTTGAATAATCAATTGAAGACTAGGTGAAGAAAAGTGTTATAACAAAGGATTTACAGAAAAAGCCACATCAAGATAGGTAGGAAGGAGAGAGATGCAAAGAGGGCTGGCCTGGCTCCTATAGGCAGTGGCTGAGGTTCCAGAGGGACATTTCAGTTGCAAAGATTCCCCCCGAGAAGATTGGGGTCTAAACCCCCAAGTTAGGTTTCCCAGCCCAGAGCACCAGAGCTGGGAAGAGAGGCCCACATAACATCTAGCTGTGAAAAGAAGTGGGGATTTGTTGGCTAGGGAGAGATGGAGTACACTAGAGACACAGGCATCCTCTTAAAGGGCCAATGCACAAAATTATGTTCACAGCCAATCACCCTGGGTTCCAGCAGAGGGAGGCGGAGCAGACTAGAGTTGCATGAGGAGACTCTGGAGTTATTGGCTCTGGGGAGAAAGCTGAAGGGACACCTGACAGGATCCCGTGTCAAGTCATTCTCTGACACTGCAGACACCATTTTCTTTAGGTGGAGCACTGCCCTCTGTGTGGCATCAGCCTAGGGGAATGCAATAGCCCCACCCCTCCGGACTCCCTCTTGCCCCACCCTGTGATTATACCCCGCTGGGGAGTACAGCCAGAGGCTCTCTCAATGACTGAACCTAATAGGCAGCTGGCAGGAAGAGGCAGGTGGAGGCAGAACTCATTGGAGTGCCTTGGGAATTTCGTGGGCCTGTCCCCAGGCCAGGTGTTGGTAGCAGCTGGTCTTGGTGCGCAGCTTAGCCCTTTTTGCATGTACCCACGCCCAGCAGAAGCAGCTACAAACTGTGGATCACTGTAGCTTCACAAAGGTTGTAGAGGGCCAGTCACAGGCAGTGTCTTACATTGGCCAGCACCAGAGTCCCTCATAAGAGGCCCAGAACCAACATATCCAGTGTCAGCTTCATACAACATTAGTGCAGGATCCAATAAGCTTCACAGGCAGCATGTCAAAAAGATCTTGGCAGGGAGCAAACTCTGCTGAGGCAAGTTCTGCTTCATGTGGTCAGCATCTGAACAGCAGTTTGCATGCTGTGGCTGGGGCTGAGCTTTAGAGTTGGCCAGCCTAAGGGTCTATCCCATGCACAGACAGGCCAATAGCAATCATGACTTAATTATAACAAGAGGGCCCACATAACCTACACAAGGGACATTCCTGGAGGACCCAGCTCGGGAGATAAAGATAACTGCACCACTGGACCCCACAAGGTATCTACTGCATATCGCCACCCAGGGAGACTGGGAGTCATGGAAGATCTATCTAATACATAGAAACAAACATAAAGATGCAGCCAAAATGGGGAGACAAGAAAAAGGCCCCAAATGAAAGAACAGGGGATCTCTAGTGAATGAGCTAAATGAATGAAATGGAAGCAAGATACAGAGTTCAAAGTAATGGTTCTAATGATGTCCAACTGCATGAAAAAGGGCAAAGAAACAATAAAAAAAGAACCAATCAGAAATGAAGAATACAACATCTGAAATAAAGAACATTGGAAGGAATAAACAGTAGGTTAGATTAGGCAGAGGATCAAATCAGCAATTTGGAAGACATGACAGAAACAAGCACCCAATCAGAGCAGAAAAAATTCTATTTTAGAAATGAGGATAGTTTAGGGGACCTTTGGGACAAATTGAAGCTTAACAACATTTGCATCATAGGGGTAACAAAAGGAGAAGAGAAAGAGCAAGGGATTGAGAACCTATCTTAAGAAATAATGACTGAAAAATTCCCTAACCTGGTGAAGGAAAGAAAAAGATAAACAAGTCCAGGAACTGCACAAAGTCCTAAACAAGATGGACTCAAAGAAGCTGTGTACAGGAATTCTTTTCACCCGCATGAAAAAGGGTAAGTCCCGGGAATTCATGCGTCTGAGCAAAGCTCCGTGTGAATAAACACTCCCGTGTGAGCCAGCATAAACTCATGTCCGTGGAAAAAAGAATTCTCTAATAGAAATTTGGCAAAAATATTTCTTAAGAAATTCTCTGCCTTGCTGAGTCTCTTTCCCCGGAGCCAAGAAGCTTAAGTTAATAGATACCTGAAATTCTTCCCTGCCTCAATGTTTAATGGTCCTAAAACTTAACAGCCCTAGCTAGCTTACCCTCAATTTACTTGTCTCCTGTTTAATGTACTGCCCCAGTCCTGTCTGCCACCAGACCTGAATTTACATCCTAATGCTCTGTACCCCAAATGTTTACCTTACTGAGTAAACCTCCCACTTATCTATCCTCTTCCCATATATCTTTATGACCTAGCTGAAGACCCCTGTTCTGCCATGAGTCCATGAATAACCAATCCAATGCAAATGTATCCTAAAACTTCTAATAAAAAGCCCAGCTGAGCTACGCCCGCGGCCTTTCCAGACCAGAAGGGAAAGACCTGTGGCACCTGGACTTCCTTCTCCAAGCGTGTCTCTGGGTGAGACTGATTCATGTGTTCGGTTATGGTCCCCCATGGATTTTGCTGGGACAAAATCCGCATCAAAGCCGACATGAAGACACATCATAATTAAAATGGCAAGGTTTAAAGCCAAAAAAAAAATAACAACATTCAAAAGAACCTGTGCACCCTAATGTTCATAGCAGCACAACTTATAACAGCCAAGTGCTGGAAGCAACCTAAGTGTCCATCAGTAAATGGATGGATAAAAAAATTATGGTACATTTACACAATGGAATACTACACAGCAGAAAGAAAGAAGGAGCTCCTACCTTTTGCGACAGCACAGATGGATCTGGAGAGCATTATGCTAAGTGAAATAAGCCAGGAAGTAAAAGACAAATACCATAAGATCTTACCTATGAGTGGAACCTAATCAAGAAAACAAACAAGTAAGCAAAATATAACCAGAGACACTGATATTGAGAACAATTTGACAGTAACCAGAGGGGAGGTGGGAGGGAATAATAGATGGAAAAATGGGGAAGGGTTGTCAGGAACATATATAAAGGACCCATGGACAAAGCCAAAGGAGGTTAGGATCAAGGGTGGGAGGTGGAGATGGCTGGAGTAGGGAGCGTGGTGGGGGAGAATGGAGACAACTCTACATGAACAACAATAAAAAACTGTGAAAAATAAAAGAAATTCTTAAAGTCACAAGAGAAAGATAATTACCTACAAGGTAGCTCCCATAAGACTGTCAGTTGATTTCTCAACAGAAACATTTCAGGCCAGAAGGGATTAGCATGAAATAGTTATGAAAATCAAAGACTTACAACCAAAACTACTTTACCCAGGAAGCTTATCATTGAAAACTAAAGAAGAAATAAAGAGCTTCCCAAACAAGGAAAGACTAAAGAAGTTTGTTACCACCAAACCACTATTGCAAGAAATGTTAAAACAGTCTGCTTTAAGAAGAAAAAAACCCAGAGGAACATAGTTAAAAGAATAACATGGCAATAGATATGTACCTACCAATAATCACTTTAATAGAAATGGTGTAAATGCTCCAATCAAAAGACAGGGTAGCTGAATGGATAAGAAAATATGGCCCATATATATGCTGTCAAGAAGGGACTCAACTCAAAAGAAAAGATCACACACACTAAGAGTAAAGAGATGCAAAGAGATATTTGATGAAAGTGGAAAGAAGAAAAGAACTTGGAGTAGCAATACTTAGACAATGTAGACTTTAAAACACAGGCTGTAGTAAGAAACAAACAAGGATTCTACATAATAATAAAGAAACAATCCAACAACATGATATAACCCTTCTAAACATTCATGCACCCAGCATAAGAGCACCTAAACAGCCCTGGCTGGTGTGGTGTGGCTCAGTGGACTGAGTACGGGCTATGAACCAAAGGGTAACCAGTTTCATTTCCAGTCAGGGCACATGCCTAGGTTTTGGCCCAGGTCCCCAGTGGGGGCCACATGAGAGGCAATCACACACTGATGTTTCTCTCCCTCTCTCTCCCTTCCCCCTCTCTAAAATAAATAAATAAAAATTAAAAAATATTAAAAAAAAGAGCATTTAAATATATAAAGCAAAGAGAGATCAACAGTAATAGTAGGAGATTTTGACACCCCATTTACATTGATGGATAGATCTCCCATGCAGAAAATTAACAAACAAATGGTGGCCTTAAATGACACACTAGAATAGATGGATTTAATTGATACCTTCAGGGCATTTCAGCCCAAAGCACAAGTGCAATGAAACATTTTCTAGGATAGACCACAAAACAAGTCTCAGTAAATTTAAGAAGATTGAAATCATATCAAGTATCTTTTCTGCTCATAATGGTATGAGACCAGAAATCAATCACCAGACAAAAATGAAAAACACATAGACATGGAGGATAAATAACATGTTATTAAACAATGAATTGATTAACACTGAGATCAAGAAAGAAACCAAAAGATACCCTGAAACAAATGTAAATAAGAACACAATATCCTAAAATCTATCAAATGGTGAAAGTAGTCATAAGAAGGAAATTCATAGTATTACAGGCGTATCTCAATGTACTAGTAAAATCTCAAATAAACTGTCTAACTTTACAGTTAAAGGAACCTGAAAAGGAACAACAAAGCTCAAAGTAAAGGACGAGGGAAATAACAGAGCAGAAAAAAAAAAGTCTAATAAAGATAAAAGAATCGATAAAGAGCTGGTTCCTATAAAAGGCAAAAAAGTGATGGGGCAAAGGGTTTTCAGGGACCACTATAGAGGACACATGGACAGAACCAAGGGGCAGGGTGGAAGCAGGGGAGGGACGGAGGTTTGGAGGGGGTCGGGGAGGGGAGAGGATGCAGACAACAGTAACTGAACAACAATAAAGTAATTTTTTAAAAAGTGATGATGTTAATAATTCCCCAAAAAAAGACAAAAAAGATCCACATTTAATCAGACTCATGGGAAAAAAAAAAGAGCAGACCCAAATAAATAAAATTGGAAACGAAAAGAAGAGAATAACCACTGTCACCAAAGAAATACCATAAAAAACTATATGTCAACAATTGGACAATCTGGACACAGTGGATAAATTCCTAGAAACATACAATTTTCCAAAACTGAATAAGGAGCAATCAGATACAGTAATCTGAATAGACAGATTATAACAGGTGAAATTGAAGCAGTAATCAAAAACTCCCAACAAACAAAAGTCCTGGACCAGATGACTTCACAGATGAATTTTAAAGCATACAAAAAAGAACTAATACCTACCTTCTCAAACTTCTAAAAATTCAAGAGAAGGGAAGCCTCCCAAGCTCATTTTATGAGGCCAGGATTATCATAATTCTACAACCAGATAAAGACACTACAAAAAAGGGATATTACAGGCCAGTATCCCTGATGAACATAAATATAAAAATCCTCAACAAAATCTTAGCAAACTGGACCCAGTACACATTAAAAAGATTGCACAACACCATCAAGAGGGATTTGTTTTGGAGATGCAAGGTTGGTATAATATCCACAAATCAATAAACATGGTAAAGCATGTAAACAAAATGAAAGATAAAAATCATGTGATGATATCAACAGATGCAGAAAAAGCATTTGATAAAATCCAGCACCATTTATGATAAAAACTTTCAGCAAAGTAGGAACAGAGGGAACACATATTAACATAATAAAGGCCATATATGACGAACCCACACCCAACATCATACTCAATGGGCAAAAACTGCAAGCATTTCCTTTGTGATTAGGAACAAGACAGAAATTTCCACTTTCACCAATCTTATTCAACATGGCACTAGAAGTCCTAGCCACAGCAATCAGTCAACAGAAGAAATAAAAGGCAACCAAATTAGAAAGGAAGAAATAAAAGAGTAATTATTTGCAGATGACATGAGACTGTATATAGAGAACCCTAAAGATTCTACCAAAACATTACTAACACTGATAAATGTAACTAATTAAATTATTTTAGTAGGACTTTTAATGTAGACAGAATCCTTTGTCAACACCATGGTCCCAAATTTTGATGCAAGAAACAAACAAACAAAAGCAACTGATGTACATGGTGAATACAGCCAAGAAATTGTTTCTGGAAAAGCCTCTCCTTTCTCTACTTAACTGTAGGCACCCCACCCCCATGCCTGCGTTTTGTTACTCACCGAACTTTCGGTGGGTCTGAGATGGGGGGAGCAGCTGAGCCACCTCCCTGCTGACACCTGCAGGGAAGACAGTAAACTCTCTGTACCACCACTGGAACTCTAACTCCTGACCATGTGGCAGCTCCTTGGCTTTCTACAGTATCCAGGAGAGAATCTCTCAGGGGCGCTTGGGATGAAAAGTGCTGTTTTGCTTCCTCATGCCTGTGGGTCCAGTCTGTCCTCATGGTGGTGAGACTACTACTCATAACCTGGCCAAGACATGCAAAGGGAATAATTTCAGTGTGGCTTATGATGGTACACTGCATACGAATAACGTTATTCTTAGATAATCCTCTGATGTACATGCAGAGCACTAAAGGAAAAATAAATATAAAACACAAGTCTATAAATATAAAAAAACAAGAACCTCCATGTCTGCCAGGTAACTAGTACTGCCAAGGAGGGCAAGGTGAGCCCGAGTAACATGGAAATGACATGGAAATACTGGGGCTTTGAAAACATGTAAAGTCATGGTATTAAACTATCTCATGGGAATTTAGAAAACTTTTCTTGCTTGAGGTAACAATCCCAACAGGACAAACTTAAAAACAATACAAAAGAATGACTAGGGTTTAGTATTATTAAGTATTTGTTATGTGCATGTTCACGTAGCATCCTGACAATAATTTATAATAATGTTAAATATCATAATAAGAAAACTACACTTCTAGAGTAATTTCTCTATTTCAGGAACTTTTCTTTACATATTGTCCTTTTTTAACAAATATATTTAACTTTACAACAAACCAAGGAGGTAGATTATATCATTATCACCACTCTATAGATAAGAATATTGAGACTCAGAGAAATTAAATATTTGCCCAAGGTCACCTAGAAAAAGTGGCTGAGGTACGACTGAACCAGAATGCCTGGTTTCAAAGTCCATACTCTTAACCACTATGCTACCCTGTGGCTTCATCATCACTGCTGGTGAAAACATATCTCATGAATTTGAAGCAGTAATATACTTTGAGCCATATTTTAAATCAGGTACAATTAAACTGGTAAGAAAGCCCTCCTTTTCACACTCTTTTGATAATTAAAGGGAGATTCTGCTTGATTACACATATACAAAACAGGATGAAAGTTTGTCTGCTTTCTTTTAGGGGAAAAGGGTGAAGGGTTTGCAGGAGCAATTACAGAGGACACATGGACAATATTGGGGTGGGGGGAGAGGAGGCGGGAGGAAGGTGGGGAGGGCTGGGGAAGGGAGAAAAGGCAGAAAACTGTACTTGAACAATTAAAAAATAAAAAAAAGGACTTCCGCTAAGATGGCGGTATAGGTGGATGCACTTCGCCGCGCACACAACCAGAGCGTTTAAACAACGAACACAATAGTGAACAATAAACAACCAGAATGAACAGAAACGAACTGAAGGGATGTCCGAAACCCAGGAAGTAGGGGAGGATGTACATCCAGGCCGGTAAGCGGGGCAGAACCGAGCGGAGGAGCGGAGTGAGAGGCAGTTTGCCCGGAGAGACTCACACCGCGAGTGCCGCAACAAAACACGACCCTGAACAATGGGTGAACCCCACAGGCCAGCGGCATATCCGGAGAGGACAGTGGGAACCAGCAGGGCCGAGACTGGCAGAGGAGGAAGTAAGGAACTAGGGAGCAGAGGGTAATCGGGAGCCTGCGGTGATCGGCAGTCGCCATTGCTCCCTTCCCAGGCTCCACCCCCAGAGGAAACGTCACAAAAAAAGCGACCCAGGTTGCCGGGCACCAGCGAACACCTAAGAATCCGACAAGTGCTCCGAGATAAAAAGAATGAAAATGGCCAAAATGAAAGATCAGAACAAATTACAACTAATGGATGACAACATAGTCAACCTATCAGATGCGCAATTTAAAATGCTTGTAATCAAATTGTTAACAAAACTGGAAAATAGGTGGACGCAAATAGTTGAACAGATGAAGAATATGATAAGGATAATGGAGGAAGATTTACAGGGAACCAATAGGGAAAAAAAGGAGGTTGGATCTCAAACCA
>PVJI01021124.1:0-27658 GCA_004026765.1 Micronycteris hirsuta
GGGCTGGGAACCAGAGGGTCCCGGTTCGATTCCCCGTCAGGGCACATGCCTGGGTTGCGGGCCAGGTCCCGTGAGGGCCATGTGACAGGCAACCATACATTGCTGTTTCTCTCCCTCTCTGTCTCCCTCCCTTCCCCTCGCTCTAAAAATAAATAAAAATAAAAATCTTTAAAATATATACATGTATTAAAAAAAAAAAAAAAGCAGGAAAGTTCTGCAATATTCTACAGCGTGGAGGAACCTTGAGGACAATAGGCTAAATTAAATAAGCCAGGCACAAAAAGATAAACGTAAACTGCACGATACCCCTTATAGGACGCATTACAGGAGTGAAAGTCACAGGGACAGAAAGGAGAGGGGCGGCAGGGCTGGGCAGGGGGAGAGTGGGAGTTAACTGTGTAATAGGCACAGAGTCTCAGATTGACCCGCTGAAACCGTTCTGGGGATGGATGGCCATGATGACCGCGCAGCTACGTGAATGAACTGTACACTGAAAAGTGGTTGTGATGGTAGATTTTATGTGTATTTTAACACAATTTTTAATAAGTAATTTCTGCCCTGGCTGGGGTAGCTCAGTGGATTGAGTGCCAGCCTGCAAATCAAAGGGTTGCTAGTGTGATTCCCAGTCAGGGCACATGCCTGGCTTGCAGGCCTGGGTTATGGGCCGGGTCTCCAGTTGGGGGCACACGAGAGGCAACCACATATTGATGCCTCTCTCCCTTTCTTTCTCTCCCTTCTCTTCTCTCTAGAAATAAATAAATGAAATCTTAAAAAAGAAACAAAATAAAAAGTAATTTCATTATGAAAGTAATATGTGCTCATTATAACAAAAATCAAATACAGAGACACATGAACACATGGGCACTACCCACCCTCCCCAAGTCATACAAATAATTTAAACGCCTATCCGGTAATACAGAGGCCATTAGCTTATGCCGCTAAGCCAGCATTTTCTGAGTGGGGTGAAAATTCTTTTATCAGAATGACGCTAATTACAATACCTCTTCTGTTTAGGAAGCAATGTATAAAACAGGGAAATTATTTTTTTATGCAGAAATGAAAGGAAAAATTTAAAAACAAAGGGTGAAGTCTCAGACAGACACAGTGAAAGCCAAGGGGTGTTCTGGGGAGATGGAGGGCCACTGCTTGCTTAGTGGTAAGCATATACCTGTGTGGTTGAACGGGGCAGAAGATGAGGAAGAGACAATGATTATGAATGATTATAAACCCTTTTACTTGCATCACCGTCAACCTCAAAATTACTTGTATAAATCATAGAGGGAAAATCTTCTTATTCTGAGTTTAGAGATTAAGAGACTTTTAAGAAGTAATTTGTCCAGCCCTAGCCAGGTGGCTCAGTTGGCTGGAACATCATCCCATACACCAAAACGGTTGCAGGTTCAATTCCAGATCAGGGCACATATCTAGATTGTGGGTCCAGTTCCTGGTTGGGGCGCTTATAGGAGGCAACTGATCGACGTTATCTCTGTCCCCCTTCCTCTCTTTCTTAAAAAAAAAAAAAAAGAAATCAATAAACATATCCTTGCATGAGATTTAAAAAAAAGAAGAAGTAACTTGTCCAGGTCATTCAGCTCTTCAAAGGCTTCCGACCCTGTAACCTGACCAAGGAACAAAGATGCTGAGTCAGCTCCTGAAAGTGAGGTGCGGGGTCTCCAGCCAAGAACTGCTGAAGTATCAATGGTCATGAACCAACACGCAGCAAACTGACCTGGCTGTGGCCCAGGGACTGCCACCACCCTGTCTCACCAAGGACAGTCAGAAAACTTTTGTGCAATATTATGTATTATGGTGAAAGGTCATGCTTATCCAATAGATAACTTTAAATATCCCCTCCTCTTTCCAAAAGAATTAGGGTTGATGTGAAAAAAGTTCTGGCGCAGAGTCATCCCTTACTTTACAGAACAGGCAGGGCCTTCCAAATAAAGACGGGTGTGGATACAATTTATACCCATTTTCCAGCCCATTTTCCGACATGAGCAATTAAGGCATTAATTAAGGAACTACGGAATTTATGGTGCACAAGACCACCACAGAGTCTCGAAGTTTTAGTTCCTCCGCAGTCTCCCGCTTTCTTTCCCGTCGTCACTCTGACTTCCACCCTTCTCTTTAGGAACCCCTAACTGCCCGGTTGGCTCCTGGGGCCACACTCACCGCCTCGGCCCAGCCAGGTGCGAGAAAACCCGGCCGCGATACCACATTTCACCGGCAGATGCCGCAGCCCTCACACTTAACAGAGCCAACTTTGAAATGACTAACCCAACCCGAAGCCAGTTAGCGCCTACTGTACTCTCCCAGAGCATAATGCTAGGGGCTTCGGGTCCACCCCGCACTTGCTCACGTGGGTAACACGTGAAAATTAAGTTAGTTACGTCGTATAAAGTGCTTTGAACAATGACTGAATTAATTGCAGTGTGTACTTATTACCAGTCCAAGGTAAAGTGGCAGAGAAGGACAGGAACTCGGGTCTAGTACAGCTGTTTCAGCAGGGAAGTCTGGGCCCAGGGCTTGCGTTCCATCCAGTTGGAGCCCTTATCCTTTTTCCTGTCACTTGCCACCAAACTGCTGCTATTTCCAAGTTGGAATCGGGAATTTGTCTCCTTTTCGGCAGAGTGGCGGTAGTGTTGGGGGTTGGGGGAAGGGTGTCACAGTTGGGCTCGACCCAGGTCAGTGCGGCCACACCACCGGCTTGTTAAAGGAACTTCTTGCCTGGGCAGTGGCACTGTGATCCGCAACAGGTAGCGCGCCTACAGTCTAAACTCAATCCAAAATTTCCTCCTTTGCCGTCTGGGCCTGCGCCCCACCTGCCTCTGATACCCACCCCAGTCTGTGAGGCGCACGGGCTTGGCTCTTCCACCACCGGCGCGAACGGGGCCTCTCAGCGGTACCAGGGGCTACGGCCCCTCCTGGCCGACGGGCTGCACCTGCGTGGGGCCTGCAGTCTCGGAGTCGGGCTCCGCTGTGTCCGGCCTACAGCAGCGAGGCGACCTCTGGGAGGAGGAGGACCGCACCCGAGGACACACAGGCTGGGACCAGCGGCCGCGCGCTCCCGTCGGCACTTTGCACCGGAGCCTCGCAGAAGACGCACGCGCGCAGAAAGGCGCCACGTGCTGGGGCCCCAGCTCGCGGAGGCTGCGCTCAGCGTAGGCGCGCGACGGTGAACCCACGTGCGAGCAGCCGGGACCCGCCCTTTGGAAGCCCCCTCCCCTCACGCACGTGCGGGCCGCCTCTCTTTCCCCGCGTCCCGCTCAGCCCAGCCCTGCCCAGCCCGAGCCCCACTCCTGGTCCTGGCACCGCGAGGCGGCGCACCGGCCGCCTAGGGCTGCCAGGAGGCGGGGCCTCCGCCCGCATTGTTCCTCCCCGAGAGGCCGGCCCGCCCCTTCCCTCAGCCCCGGGCGGGGCGCGGGGCCGCCGGAGCCGCGGAACGTGGGCTCGCGCCCCGCCTTTGTCTCCCGGGCGCGAGCCGCCGTAGCCCCGCGCCCGCCGCTCGCTGCCAGAGCCGCTTTGTGCCGCGGGGCGCGGAGCCGGCGGGCGCAGCCTCAGCATGGACGTTACCGTCTCGGAGCTCATGGAGCTCTTTCTGCAGAGCCCGCTGGTGACCTGGGTGAGTGCGCTTTTTCCCCCGCCTCATTGTTGGTGCACCGGCTCCTCTCCCGCCCGCCTGCAGTTGCCACAGATCCGACTCGCCCGGGGCCCGGGAAGTCCCCAGGACTCGGGGGTTCAGCAAGTTTTTCCGGCCGGGGTCGGGGTCCGTGCCCTGGGCTCCGGAGGCTTTGCCTGCCCAGGAGCCGGCGCTCTGGGTTCAGGACCCCGCGGCGCTCGCGGCCCGGGGCTGAGAGTGGGTACACCTGTTCCCGCCGGGGTGGTGGGCTGCTGGTCCAGGAGCGGATAGGGTCCGAGTGCTCACCACGTCCCCTGTGGTTTGACTACTCGGGAAAAGGACCTGTTCCCCCAAAATATCCTCGTGTAGTTTTTGAATCCAAACCAGCGGTGAATGGTGGTGACGGTGGGGATTGGGGGTCTCCGAGTGGGAATGTCTACAGGCTGGGGTGGGCGCAGCGATTTTCAATGGATCTGAGACGTGAGAAATTTATTGAAAAGCTCTTTTATTTTTTTCTCCCTTTTGGGACGCTGGAGAAAAGTGGCGAGGAAGTTTTCCTTCTGCTGTCTCGCGTCTGTTGCCTGGAGCGGGACAGGGAGAGAGGCCTGGAGAAGGGTGGGCTTGGTGCCCACTGAAGCTTGGGTGGGCGTTGGGTGACCCCCGTCTGCCCACACGGGCCCCGCCAGCCTTGGCACTGGAGAGCTTCAGATTGTGCGCGTGGGGTGACTTTTCCTGCCTTTCTGTCCACATTTTCGTCCTCGCAGGTGAAAACTTTGGGCCCCTTCGGAAGCGGCAGCCAAGACAACCTGACTATGTACATGGATTTAGTGGACGGCATCTTTTTGAACCAGATCATGTTGCAAATGTAAGTTGTATTCACAGTCGAAAGACAAAAATAATACTTCAGAAAGTTAAATTTAAGGTTGTGGAAATGGAGCCCGAGGTTGCAGTGGGGGTGATCTTTGCACGTGGGACCTCAGATATCTCAGTACAAGTGCCTTTTTGCTGCTCTTCATTGGGGTGTGAAGAACTCCAGGACGGGGGTGGGCAGCTTGTTTGATGAAGGAGAGTTGGAATGGAAGGACTGTCAAACTCTTGGTGTAGACAGTGTAGTTAAGTTCAAACTCAGGCACTTTTAACGTGGTTAAAGCAATGAAACGAAAAACCTTTTTTGGGGGGGCAAGCAACTGTAACAGACAATGTCCGGTTACAGGAAGTGCGGGGGGTGGGAGGGGAGCGTCTGTGTATGACTAGGGTTTCACTCTGGGTTAGGGTGCCTGGGTTTCTCCCTTTCATTTTATCTTCCGTGTTCTGTTGTCCCCCCAGCACGTGCAGTTGGTTAAGTCGCTTCTCGTGAACTGGATTTAAAGCCGCAGTGTTAGGAGAGGCACAGGGAGTCAGAATGCTTTGGACCAGGCACCTCGGCAGGGTCTTGGTGAAGGTTATACTCGTTAGCATGTGTGACCACATCCTTTCCTGTTGCCGAATTCTGCAGGGCCTATGTGATTGACAGCCTGCCACATGTAGGTGTCGGCTCCTGCTGCCTCATTCTGTTTTTAACTCAGAAACTGCAGGGGATGTGCTGGAACTTAGTGTCCGGGTGATTCACAGGCTCTTGAAGGAGAATAAAACATCCTCATGTTCTCCATGGATCAACCCCTCCAGGCTCACCTCCTCACCTGCAGCTCAGTGAGTTCTCATGCTGAGCTTCACCCTTTAGCTAGTGAGAATCCACTTCACTTGTGGCCCACGCGGAAGGGGTTTGTTTTGGCATGTTCAGAAAGCGGTTTAAATAGACTCACCTAAAAAGGTCTGTTTTAAAAAATTTCCCAAGAACATCGCTGCTCTTGTTTTAATAAGTCATGTGGTATGATGCTGTGGGAGAGAAACTTCAGTCCTAATGGTTTTGTGTTGTGTGTGTGTCATGTTTTTTTTTTTTCCAAAAGCATTCCCAATCTTACCAATTCTGTGTTTGATTGGATTCTAAATGACCAATCTTTTGTTAGCTTCGGCAGCACTTCCCGAGAACACTGATGAAAATGAGTTTTCCTGGGATTGGCCTGTGGCATGGTCAAGTTCTGGCAATTACCGCCTCCCCCCATTCTGTTAGACCCTGAAAATTACTGGATTCCGTTGGTGCAGCGACCAGTGAAACTTCAACCTGTCCACACTCAAGCCCAAGACTGTTTAATTAAAAACAACCAGCGGTGTCCCCAGCCTTTTCCTTCAGCTTATACACCCAGGCAGAGGGAGAACAAAAGCCTAGGACTCTTTCTCTTTCTTCACTGACCTTTGGAATTCCTGAAGCTTTTACCACTTGCTTGTAAATCAGGGAAGCCTGTTGCATGTTCCTTTGAAAAATGCCAGCTCATCTTCACACTTGGCCCGTGGCTGAAATCAGTTTGAAGGGCTTCTTCCCTTCCCTGCACAATTTCAAATGTTACTTTCTTCTCCGTGATTTGCCAAGCTGTCAGTCTAGATGTGGGAGCTGACTCGTTAGGCGCAGGTCTTAGGGCCTCAAGCAGTGTTTCGGGTCCTTCCGGCCAGGTCTGGTGCAGAAAAGGGACAGCAGAGAAGCTGTTGGTGGGGGCGGGGGGGGGCTTTCCAGAATGAGGAAATCAAGGAGGGCGTGGCACCAGCAGCACCTAGTTTCCTGATTGGGTGATCGGAATAACCGTGCTGCAGGTGGTAGAAAGGAGAACAGGAGTTGCCTTTGGAAGCAGGACGGGGATTGACTGGGAAAGGAGGGATAGGAGGACTTCTGGGAGGAGGAGTTTTCTATATATTGACTGGAGTATGTTTCATTTTTAAAAACTCATCAAGATGTAACTTAAGATACATGCATTTTACACTATGTAAAAACTCCTTTCAATTTACACACACACACACACACACACAAATTCTAGCCCTAGTGCCAACACGTTGGCAGCCAGCCTGGGTCTGCACTCAGCTATCTCTTGTACCAGCTGCCTGAGGCCGGGCCGCCACTCAGCACCTCAGTGTCCTGACCTATCAGATGGGAAGTAAAGGGCCCCCCTGAAGTGATGGTTATGAGGCTTTGAAGAGATGATGCGTTAGCATTTAGCACAGTACCCACTACTTCAGAGTGTTAGGGTTACCCACTTACGTGTGCACCATCTTAATCTAGAAGGGATGGGAGGCATCCTGTAAAACACAGGGGGCAAACACAAGGCCCGTGGGCCGAATCCGGCCCTCCACCTTGTTTTATCCGTCCCGGCACCTGGTTTCTACCCGGTGGCAGCGCCGAGCTCTTGCTTAACTGTTCAGGAGCAGTTACATTTATGCAGTCCTAAGATTACATTCGGCCCTTTGAAGGCAACCGCGAGGCTGATGTGGCCCCCAGTGAAAATGAGTTTGACACGCCTGCCGGAAGAGTTGGTTTTTTTCTTCAGTTGCTCTCCCAGATTCTTAGTCTTCTAGATTCCTGCATAATTCCTGGCCTCAGCCCTGTCCCGTGAGAGCTACGGCAACAGCGGACTCTGGGACCCACGTCCTCGCCCCACACCTGACAGTGTACTTAAGCCACACCTCTGTGTTCACTTCCGCCAGGTGGAGAAACATCACCTCCCTGGCGGTAAGGCTCTGGCGCTTTTTCTCCCGTGCTAGGAGCTGCAATGGTGTGCTCTGCACCTATTTTGGTGACTTCTCACCAGGTTGGTAGGACCTGAGAAAAGAGAACAGTCTGCTACCTGGGTTGCTGGAACTCAGATAAGAGGCGTGTTACCTGACACTGCAGAGCCAGATGGAAGCTGCCGGGGCCCACGTGACTGCACCTGGGCACTGTCTCTGGCAGCTGAAGCTGCAGTGGGAGTCTCTTGGCTCCGGCCTCCTGGTGACATCAGTGCCTGGAAGCAGGAAAGCCCTGCGAGCTCAGCTTTCGGGGGAGGCCCAGACCTAGGCGAATTCCTGAATGAAAGTGAGGCTTTGAGTGGCATGGACAGAGACGCATGGGAAGGCCGCTGAATAGCCCCTCTGTCAGTGCAGAGTCTCTGGGTGCCTGCTGGTGCCCAAGGGAAAGGAAGATCTCTGGTTCCCATTGGACATGGTTTTCACTGTCTGGTAGGAAGAGTGTCTCAGAGCTTTACTCTAGCATCAGGCAGACAAGTTCGAATCCCCCCCCACCACATAGTGGTTCGTTACCTTAAAGTCTCTATGCTTCCATTTCCTGGTCTGGCGAAAGGGGTTGGTATGTTACAGAGTTGGGGAGGGTTAAAAAAGATCCCGTGTGTAGAAAATGCCCAACAAAGGCCACTCATCGTTACAGTGAAGCCAGACTGGGTTAGAGTGTGTACAAGCGTATGCTGGTGTGCATGGCCTTTCAAGCATGGCCGCCTTTTGGTTTGACTCAGATTGAAACCAGCGGTCCTTGTCCTGGTGACGCTTCCTGCAGCTCGGAGCAGTGAGGCTGTGCCCTCCTGGGCCGCATGGGGCCGGGCCTTCCTCGCCCAGAGTCGACTTGTTGCAGTTTGGTTCCTAATAACCTGTATTCGCCCTGAGAGCCTTAAAGGAGGGAGTGTTAATTGATGGTCATGATAATTATCTAATTGCTCATGTGGTAGATGCCGAGGCTGTTTGGAGTATTGCTTCCGTTAGCCGTGGCTCTTCTGGACAGGTGAGAACAAAAGCGGAGGTGGGTCAGAGCCCCGGCCCCGCCCCTGGGCGCGTGCAGGACTCAGGTGGAGTTCACGTCCACGTGTGTGCTGAGGCCCTTCGGCCCTGGTGCTCCCGGGGTGGGCCCCTCTGACTTCAGTGAAAGCTGAGACCACAATAGCAGCAAAGCAGAAAAAGCCCTGCATGTTCGCTGTGTTCTGTTAGGTTGAGAAGCACATTTGTCACATTATGAAATTGCTTCTTAGCTCTTAATGTGCTAGAGTCAAGGGAGAATCGCTTCTTTAAGGTAAATTATTTCGTAATGCTAGGCGCACTTCTGTTGCTAAGAGTGCCTCTGCACTTTCAATTCTGAATGCTTCCTCTATTCCTGGATTAATTCCCACCGAACTGTTAACCTTTATTTTTCCCGTAATGAACGGCTTCATGAGAAACAGGTAACGTGTAGATGGCTTGGCCAGACTCGGTTGCTGTGTGAGGACCCTAGGAAGTGTTGTCACGTGACAGCTGAAAAGAGGTCGTCTGGTTTCCCCAGGCACCTGTGTGCCTACTTCAGAGAATGCAGGAGTGAATAAAATGCATGGCTGAGTATCAGGTGAAATGCGTGAAGGGATTTGCGTGCACACAATGCGGTGTGGGGACTCACGGAGTAGCTATCCAGTGCTTACTTAATGGTGGAATTTTACTGTACTTATTTAGTTTTTGAACTAAAGTGGTGCCGTGTCAGGGCTTCTGAGAGGACCAGAGCAGGAAGGGGCATTCAGACGGAAGACCCTCGTGCGTCTCCTCAGCCAGAGATGGGCAGGCTCCGCCGCCTCTCCAGCTGCCCTCGTGGCTCCAAGTCCTTCTCAGGCGTTTCCTTGAGAACCCGTTTCTTCTCCTGTATTTTCCTTAACCCGTAGGACACAGCTTGCTCTCGCTCCTCCAGCTCTGTGATGATATGAGCAAGGGTACATTCGATCCGGGGGACTGACGGCATGTTCAGCGGCATTTCCACGCCTGGTGGCTTTCTTAATAGGTTCCTCCAAAGTAACAAAAGAAGGCTGCAGCTAGGCCAGTTCCACCGCAAATTCCGCTGCTTTGGCATAATTCCTCTTTAATGTAGCCAGTTGTTCCCCACCTCGGGCTGCACCGGTCAGTTCATAGCGGTCAGTTCCTCGGTCACATTCAAGTACTTGGCAGAGGAACACCTGCTCCGTTATCTTTCTTTGCTGGAATCTTCACTTGGGCTTTATTTACACTCTGGGTAACTGTGGTGCTGAAGTCCCCTGCCGTGAGCTTGGCCTCAGCAGGTGAAACGGCAGCTTCTCTCTTCCCTTCACCCACTACCATTTGGGGTCTGTTGACACTGAAGAGTTAAAGTACCTGATTCTTTCTTCAGGAGGTTTTGATCTGTCTGGGCCACTTTTCCATGAGCCTTCGTGATGGTCTATGCCGTTCGCGAGGGAAAGATTCCAGCTCGGTCTTTGTCTGACATTCTGGCCATGACTGTGCGGCTCAGGTCCCGGGCCCGGTAGGCATGGCTGCCACAGACCCGGCCACAGGGCCTTCCTCTGCCGGTCAGCTGCTTGGGTCCCGGTTGAATTTTACGTAGCGCGTGTGTGCGTTTAAATTGTACCTCCAGCGACATTTGAAATTACTGTTTCTAGGGTTGTTTTTTTTTTGTCAGCTTCACATAACTTGCTTTGAAATGAGCCGAAAGACATTGAGACATTGATTTCGATAACTCCCAAACCCCCCTTCATTGTCGAGGGGGACGGGTTTCTGCAGCGAGAGGAGAGGCCTGCCGCTCTTCCATCATCCCCGCTCCCGGGAGGCCCAGCGCCCTTATCGCAGGGCTCGGATGACAGATGAAACCGGGAAGGTGGCCCTCATTTGAATTGGCCGTCTCTCCCTGTGTCTTGGGACAGGAACGCGTGGAGGAGGGCTTTGTGAGGAGAAGCCCGGGAGGTGGCGGCTACAGTGTCCTATTGTGTCTGCAATCCTCGATAGGAACCCTTCCCTGGACACGGAGAATTTTGAGAGGTACCCTGCACCTCCGTAGACGAGCGACGTTATCTCTTGATTCAGGTTTCTAGTTTCAGTACGACCAGACCGGACACTGGCTGGGGAGCAGAACGGGAAGGATGCTTTGGGGGATTCCCACGTGAATTAGTTGCGTGTCTGCTGTCAAGCATCTCTCGTAGGCGGCGATGTACACCATGTAGTGCCGCAGACCGCTGGCATCGGCTTTCCGAGGTAGAGTTGCGTCCCTGGAATGTCAAACCACAGGCAGGCCCAGCCCAAGACCAGCGCTAGCGAGAGAGGAAGGGACCCCATGTGAAGTGGGGCATTAATGATTTTCGTTGATTTAAATCAGAAAATGTACCATTTTTCCCTTTTTCTTTTTTGATAGTTCCTGTGTTGTGGTTTGTTCAGCTTTCAGTCCTTTGAATCTTGAGCCATCTCTGGGACAGGTTATCGAGTTTTACGCAGCGTCACTTTGTGGGCCTGCGTTGACTCTCGGTGGTGGTTTATGGGTGCCGCTCACAGTGGCAATGGAGATGACATCGACTAAGGGCCCGAGGTGGGCTAGGCGCTTGGCGTGGGAGGCGGGGCGGTGCGGCTTGTCTGCCGTCCGTAGCTAGGCAGTGGCGGGGTTGTGGCTCCAGCCTCCTGCGAGCCTGGGCTTGGGGAGGACTGTGTGCCGCGGGGCGGAGGGGTGCAGCAGGCGCTGGGAGTTCATTCCGTGCTTCTTCCCCCAGAGACCCCCGGCCTACAAACCAGCGCATCAACAAGCACGTCAACAACGACGTGAACCTTCGCATTCAGAACTTGACCATCTTGGTGAGAAACATCAAGACCTACTACCAGGTAAGGGCTGTTCGCTGTCTGTCCCCTGGGAGTTCTGCTGGGCACGGCCATGGCGTCACTCAGACGGTTTCCCCACAGGAAGCCCAGCGGAAATGGGGCCCACGGTTAGGCCTCTGCTTGCTGACGTGTGACATGTTTTTTTTTTCACTTGCATCTTTTTTCCTGCATTGTGTGATAAGGGTCAGACGTTAGGCTGCTCCGCTGCGTCTGGTGCATGTTCTGCGAGCGGTGTGTGGAGCGTCGTGTCTGGTGCTGTGAGGGCCCCAGCGGTGAGCCCTGGTTCACTGCCGTGCAGGTGCCTGGGGCGTGGCCCGAGGGGCTCCGGGAGGGGCTCCCAGACGGTTATCGTCTCAGCTCAGAGAGGCTGTGTGCAGGCGCACTTCGAGGGTTGAAGGAGATAGGAGGCTGCAGAAGGGTCCTGTAGGGCTGGGGCTGTAATGGAGGAGCCCCCAGCTTGCAGACAGGAGCAGTGGGGTTCCCTGTGTGGTGTCTGCTTGTCAGGTGTGCACCCTCCCTTCTTGGCAGATATCCAGTGGGTAGAGGACCTGATGGGGAAGGGCTGTTAAAATGCGCGTCCCAGCCTTGGGAAGGTCAGGTGAGAATCTGTGATGTTTATGGTCCTTATATGGTCAGCACCGATGCAATGTGGACCTAAACTGCCCCGCAGGGCCCTGGTTTTCAAACTGTTTCTTAGCACTGAAACTCCCCCCCCCCCCGCCAACGCCCCCTCCCCCCGCCCCCGCCACATGTGAGGTTTTCTAAGGTCTCAGGTGAGGCCCAATGACTCTGATTCATTTGGGGGTTGGGGGACCCTGGTGTCCTCTGCCCAGCCCCTTCCTCTCTCTCCAGGCCATCTCTGTGTGTCCCTGCGACCCCGGGGAACATGATTTGAGAGCCACTTGCAGCTCAACGACAAGTCCCAGACGCATGCCGGGGTTGCCCTGAGATCTTGGCCAGACTTGGCCTCTGAGACCGGCTCTTAGCACTCGGCTTCTTGGACTATAACTTGGTCTTAGTTCAGGGTTTAGGAGCATCCGCCCTCTGCCTTGGGGCAGTGGCTGCTGGCTCCAAGGCCAGCCAGGCCGGCCGGCGTCATCATGCTGGGGCACCAGGCTGCACGCAGGGCCCAGCACCTGCTGAGGTCTGCGGTCACTGCAGGAGCCCGTGCTTCTGACCCCACATGAATGTGCAACGGCTGGGAAGGAGGGGAGCGGACAGGGCCCTGGGTTTTCCCAGACAGTCGTTTCCGTCCTCCTCCCATTGGGGTCGAGTGCCTCGCCTGAGTGGCCGATTCAGCAGGCCGCCTGTGCTCATTCCGTGGACTGCTGGCAGCACAGTGCTGCGGCTCTGGGCGGCTCAGACCAGCCCCATCCTTTCCGTTGGAAATGCCAGCTGCGCTGAGGAGGGGCCGGGGGTCAGCCAGGGGCCTGGGAGAGCTCAGGCTGTGAGGCTGAAGTGGCTTCGTTTCTCTGTCTGAGGGCAGCCACACTCAGGGCTAGGCATGCTATGGGCTGGCGGGTTGCAGCTAGCGCTGCCCTTGTGATGGCCACAGGCAGGGGGAGCTGGATGAAGGCAGTGGTGCTGCCATTGAACTTGGGTCTGGGCGTGGAGGGGGCTGTCTGCTCAGTAGGTACCCAGGGCTTGATTCCTGTTGGCAGGCGCCGTTTGCAGTAAGCAGGTGCTATAGATGATGTGTGCTCAGTGCCTGGGGAAGCATCTGGTGCTAACATTTCAAGAGACAAACCTCCTAACTCAGGCTGCGTGGCAGGCAGGGTAGGGGAGTTGGGGAAGGCTTCTTGGAGGAAGCGACACCTGAGTGCAGTTACGGTGGGCAACTGAGTTTTCAAGTTTGGAAGGTTAAGGGAAGGAGACCAGGGGAAAGGATGTTGAGGAGGAGGCAGTCCTGGAGGCATGAGACAGTTCTGTCCTCCGTCTGTCCCAGCCAGCACTTGCTAAGCTTTAGATGAATCAGAACCAGGGAGGATGTCAACGTGGGACTCCTGACAGGTGGGCCTCCGCCGCAGGTGTGGCTGGGAGGTAGTAACCTCTCCCATGTGGCCTAGGGGAAGGCCCCTGGAGGCAGTGAGGTTTTGGGCTCTGGGGCAAGCTGTTTGGCCGTACAGATGCTGCCCTCTGGTCTCGGTGGTCAGTGTGGGGTGCACACGGAAGGGGATCGCAGCTCCGATGGTCCGGGACCAGGCAGGCCTCGGGGTCTCGGCACCACCGAGTCGCGTGTCAGGCAGCTCATTGCTCCTCGGGCGCTGTGTAGTGCTCCAGAACACGGGAACCGTGCCAGGAAGGAAGAGATGGCCAGTCCGCGCTCAGGGCCCAGAGGAACGGCAGGTAGAAAGGAGGATCGGCTTCTGCACTGCTCGCTCTTTGAGGGCAGGGCGGTGTGTGCAGCAGCCTGCGCGCCAGAGCCCAGAGCCTGCGTCTGCCGGAGGACGTGCCGGAGGCCACAGAGCCGCGCGGCCCCCGTCCTGCCCACTAGGGGAAAGCCTCTCCGGTTGACACAGGTTAGGTGTGGGCAGGGTTGTACTGTGTAGTTTTTCCTTCCGGTTTATTGTAAAATAAAGGTAAGTTCTGGTCCTGCGAGTAATGTGCGCTTTTTCTAAACAGTTTGGAAAGCAAACAAGTAGCAGGAAAAAGAACCAGCCGTGTCCCACACTCAGGGACAATCCCCGGGAGCAGCCCGCAGGCGGTTTCCTCCCAGGGCTCGCGGGAATGGTGTTTGTTTCAGCCGCTGCGGTCCGGTTGTGCCTTGCATACAATTGCATATCCTGCCTCATTTCCCCTCCCACCTGACATTATAGCATAAACATAATTGGCTATTATTGTAAAGCAACATGCAGGAAAGTTTTGCAGAAGTAGTACTGCCCAGTGTCCCCTTGCTGTGAGGGCTGGGACGCAGCGAGACAAACATCACTCCTTACTGTGGACCAGGGAGGGCACGAGGTCACCTCCAAGGAGAGTGGGACTCCCTCCTGCTTGTGGCTGTTCAGTTAGCCATGTCGAAGTCACAGAGTCCAGCCCTGGGTCTTGGTTGCCAAGCAGTGGTTCTGCCCCCCCCCCCCTCCGCTGTCCTTTTCTGAGGCATCTCGGGGCAGGGACAGTGAGGCAGGCCAGGGGCCTCTCAAATAGCATGGGCTTGTTTCATAAGGAAGCTCAAGTTTGGCCTATGCGCAAACCTGTGGAGACTTTGTCCTTTCGACCTTTTTCTGAGGACAGATGGCGGGTGAGAAGCAGCACGGCCAAATTCAGGCCGTGACCGCGGGTGTCTCAGCCAGGGCTCCAGGCCTCCTGCTGACCTGCTGCTTGGACCGTTCTGGGGTTGGGGCCAGGAACCTGTATTTTCAGAAGTTCCCCAGCTGTTTGAGTCTTACACCCTTCCTGTTTCCCTCGGAACCAGTGGGCTGCCGTGGTGGTCCTCAGAGTGGGGTGCCCAGACCAGCAGGAGGGGCACCGTCTGAGAACTTGACAGAAATGCATCTGACAATCTGCGTTTCTAACAAGCCCTCCTAAGACCTGCAGTGGAGGTCTTGCAATCTTTTCGTTTTATGAGAGAGAGGGGAAGGGACAGAGAAAGAGAGAGAAACATCAATTGGTTGCCTTCCGAATGTGCCCTACCTGGAATCGAACCGACAACTTTTCAGTTCGTGGGACGTCGCCCAGCCCACTGAGGCACAGCAGCGGGGGCTGCAGTCTGTCCTCACAGGTCCTCCAGGGGATTCTGATGCACCCGCATGTGGGAACCACTGGGTACAGAGCACTCCTAGTGATGTCTAGCAGGGGCACCGTCAGCCAGGTCTCACTAGGTGCCTCCTCTCCATCACACATGATGGACACACAGCTCATCCGCCCTGGGGCAGGAAGGCTGGGCCCTGTCGACCCTCGCAGGAGAGGCTGCGGTGATGAGAAGGTGACCACAGGGGTCACTGAGGGAGTGGCCGGGGAGGGGATCGGGGGGCACCAGCTCCAGGACACGGGCCCCCAGCTGGTCAGAGGCCTGGAAGAAAGACGAGCTTGGATGGAGCACGGCCGCAGGCTGCCGGACCGCCAGCCTTGCGCTCAGGGCCACCCAGGCCTGTTTCACTGGCTCAGCAGCCAAGCGCTTTTTTTTTTTCATCTGCGTCTCTTTTTTTTTAATTAAATTTTGGAGCTATACAGTGGTTTTCAGCAGAGTCTGGAGTCCTTACATGAAACCCAAGTTCATTTGATAGTGGAGCCAGTAGGGAAATTAGGCCAGTACGGCCGACACCCAGCACATAGCTGATGGTTTATTCTTTGGGTGGGGGGTTGTGTGTGGTGCCCCTCTGCCATTCCCCGCCCGGACACCTGCGCTCTTGCCTCTTCTCCAGACAGGTCGGGCCTGCCTGTCGCGTGACGTTGCTGAGGTTTCTCTGGCTTCGTGCTGGCGGGAGGCACCTCAGACAGGCCTGGATGAATCCCGCATCTGCTGATGGAGATGTACACCTTTGTGGGGTGTCGGTCCTGAACTGGGGACCCTTAGATGGACCTAGAGACCTGCCTGCAGGACTGACTCTGAAGTGGGAAATGGGCTGAGTTCCCTCAAGCTCCTCCCCTCGCTGGCCTTGCCCTGGGACAGGGGCTTTCCTTCTCTGGGCCCCTGGGTTCTCATCTGTCAGAAGAGGACGGGCCCCTGGGGCCTGACATTCCACATGAGTGACGGCCCAAGACGACTGAGATTGAGGATTATGATCACCCTATCACCCCGAGGAAGTTTTGTTTTATGAGTTCCTTGCACTTGGCTCTTCCAACTTCTGGTCTTCCACCATGGTTAGAAGGCTTAGCAGACCCAAAATATTATTGTTGTTTTGTTTTTTTTTTAATCTCAAAAGAAACAGCAGAAGAAGTAGTCTAGGGTTGCCTTATCTTCTGTAATCTCTTTTTCCTTCATTGTTTTGAAAACCTAAAAGTAAAACAGTACCAGTGGTCATAATGAACACCTGTGTATCTTATTCAAATGAATATGACTCGTGGATATTTTCATATTTTTTCCTGACCTTTTTTTTTAAGAAATAAAGTTTTTCTGATACAAATCCCCAGTATGCCTCTGCTGAGTCCAGGTATCCTCCCTCCCTCCCTCCCTGGAGATAACCCCTCTTGTTACCTTGCTGGGTATCCAGTTCACGCTTTTATACTCTTGCCGTGTGGGTGTGGGGTGTGTGCCTCTGTACATGGACACATACATGCACACAGACACGGCTTTGTGTGGTATCTTTTTTGTTAAACCCTCATCCAAGGACATTTTTTCACTGCCTTTAGAGAGAGAGGAAGGGGGAGAGAGAAACATTGACACAAGAGAGAAGCATCAACTAGTTGCCTTCCCGTGCACATCTAGACCGGGGAATTGAACCCACAGCCTTTCGCTTACGAGATGATGCTCCAGCCAGATGAGCCACAGCAGCCAGGGCTGTGTGGTATTTTTAGGGAAAACTTGCATGCGCTGCCTGGACCTTTGCCCCACTCAGGCTTGTTTTGAGACCCGTCCGCTCTGCGTGGCCGTTGCACCAGATAAGCGTGGGCTGACTGCTAAACATGAGCATTATCTCTAGAAATGTGCATGCTTGGTTTGAAAAATGAAAGACTTTTGTTTGAAAGGAAGAATGGTAGGAAGTGTGCATTTGACATTGCTGGTGGGAACGTGGTAAAAGCACGTAGCTCCGTCTCTCCCGTGTGGTCTGGTGGACTTCGTCAAAGTGAAGTCCCTTTGGGGGGTGTGACCTGCTCTGATGGGCGGGAGTGGTGTTCCAGGGCGCTTACACCCCACTCAAGCCATACCTGCAGGTTCCACCGAAGTTTGCTTTACGAATAAGGCGTTGTGTTCAAGTTGCAGGGGAGCTACTACTTGCTCCGCTGCTGACGTGAAGGGTCAGAGAGGAGGGCTGTGAGATGGTGGGCTGGGTTGGGTAGCTCCTCTCTGCCTTCTGCAGCGGAGCAGCCAAGACAGAAGGGAAGGAACCAAGAGAAAAGGGGGGCCGTGGGGGGATACAAAAGTAAGATTTTTGACCATAAACATTTTCAGAAGGCAGGTGGGGAAATAAGAAAATTGAGTCCACAGATTCTCTCACCCCCTAGGGACAGCGTTGTTGACATCCTGCTAAGTATGCGTCCTGACCTCTTGTCCATGTTTGGGCAGGGGCGGGGGGTGGTTAAGGTGTGGGTGTCCTTCATACCAAATTATCTGTAACCTTTCTTTGCACTTACTGCGGAGTGACCATTTTCCCGTGCCACTAAGTCAACTTTCATGACAAGGATTTGGGGGTGAGCGTGGCATTTCCCCATGCGGCTGTACCACTGTCGCTGATGCTGTTATTTCTGTCTCAGAATCACAACCAATGCTGTGGTAAATGTACTTGGTACCTAAATTTTTCAACAGCTATCCTTATTCCCTTGGGATATGTTCCTAGCGTGGAATCCCTGGGCCAGAGGGTATGACCACTTGGAGGACTTCCGCTGCTTGTTGCCCAGATTGCCTGTCCCACAGCCTGTGGTCTTTCCTTGCCGGCTTGCGCGTTCATACCCTCACGCAGTGCAACGGTCCCTGCTGAAGGCTGACGCTGCTGTGCGGGTGACAGTCTGAGGTTATTTTTACTGTGCGTCTGGGCAGGCGTCCTTGGGTTGGAGAATCATGGGGTGCTGGTTTGGAATCTCCAGCAGGACAGTCGGGTGATCGGGGCCTGGTGAGAGAGGGCGGTGAGCTGGGGGGTCCAGGACCAGGACCCGTTCATCAGAGAGGCCCCCGTGCCCCATCCCCGTCTCAGCAGGGAGCGTCCTTTGTCTGCTCTGGACCCAGGACCTTACCGGCTTCCCTATGAAGGCTTTCAGCCTAAAATTCCAGAGAGAACCTTCCAGACTGTGTTGAGAAGTGAGCCTGAGGAGGGCAGGGGAACGCAAGGACCCCTTCTTCCCACCCCCCCCCCCCCGCCTTTCCTGTGGTGATGAAATGTGGGATGAGGAAGCTCGAGCCCTCAGAGGTGGGTGTGGCTCCCCGGGGGTCCCATCTTCTTCTTTCTGTCTCTTAATGCCGTTTTCCTGCCCGAGATGCTCACGTCTAGTGGGGTGGGAGAGAGGCCAGGTAAAGCGACCACCATAACCGGTGTGTGCACAGAACATGGGGCATCACAGGAAAGGGGAGCTGCGGAAGGGGCGAAGCTCACGGAGAGCTTTCTCAGCGGGCTGACCCATGACCTGAATCTTGAAGGATTGTCAAAGAGCTAGACTGGCAGAAAGCGGGGTGAATGGGGTGTCCTGGGAGAGCAGCGGCACCTGCACACTGTGGAGACGTGAAGCAGCCTGAGGGCTAATTAGGTCACTTCCGAGTGGCTTTGGGCAGCGACAATGGGTGAGGCTGGCAGGTGGCACAGTTCCAGGGGGCAGATATCATGCTCACGAATTTGAACTTCAACCTGAAGACCTTGGAGTCCTTGGAGAACTGTTAGAAGGAGCCGAGTTCTTTTCCACACCAAATGGAAGGTGTTTGCTCCTGATGCCTTGGGAGGGAGTCCAGGGAGGGAGCTGGTCAGGGAGGGAGCAGACGGGGACGAGGACCCCTGGTGACTGACACACTGCATGGTCCCAGACCTTACCAGAGGCAGGTTTGCTTCTGCAAGACATGAGATTGCCACTTGGACTCAGTGACCTTTTTGTTTTTGGAAGAAAGGCTGTCTGGCATACTGCACGCAGCCAGGAACTCCGGGACCCAGCTCTGTGCCCCAGTCAGAAGGCTGCGAGAAAAGGACCACGTGCCAATGGGAGCCAGGCTAGGGGCTTCCTCGTTGTGAGGAAGAAATTGCAGTCCCCTAGTTCCGTGGAGTAAGAGAGGGAGATGGCCCACAGAGCTGCAGGTTTCTAAAAGCCAGGCTCTCTCCAAGCGCTCGTGTGGGGAGAGGGCTCCCTGCTGCTCTGTGGAGGTTGGCAGGGTTCGCAGGACAGCCGACAGCCGGAGGGATGGGTCTGGAGCCAGGAGCCTCATGTGGTGGGCCAGGCTGGGAGGGCCGCTTCTGGAGGGGCTCCTGCTGAGGCTCCCCCTTGTTAGCCTGATTTCACACCAGCCAAGCCCCAGAGGAAGGGACTGGATTGCTTCAGGCGCCTCTGAAACCAGCACTTCCGGGGTTGGGCCGTGGGTGGGACGCAGGGAGCAGCTGGCAACAGACTTCACCCCGCACCTCCTGAGAAGCAGGAAGCAGAGAATCAGGGCTAATTGCAGGGACTGGGAAGGGGTGAAAGGTGGGCCTGATGCAATTAGCAGAGCTGGAGTTCAGCCAGGCCAGGGGAGCTTGAAGCCAGGAAAGAGAGACAGGAAGACAGAGAGAGAGAGACTCTGTCTCATGGCCTGGAGTCCAGACCTTGAATTGCTGGGGGTTTCCATTCTGTTCCTGAGCCACATTTCTCGGTCTTTTTAAAAACTTTTATTTATTATTATCATTTTAATTCTTGCCCAAGGATGTGCTCATTGATTTGAGAGAGGAAGAGGGTGGGGAGAGAAAGAGACGGAGAAACATGGATTGGTTGCCCCTTGTATGCACTCCGACGAGGTATGAGACTCACGACCTAGGTGTGTGCCCTGACTGGGGATTGAACCCACAACCTTTTGGTGCACGGGACGGTGTTCCAACCAACTGAGCCACCTGGCCAGGGCTCTCTCCTTTGTCTTAACAGAGAAGCAGCAGCTCCAGAGGCTTACCTTGTCCTCCTGGGTGCTGAGGATGTCCCCAGGGTCCCGGCGGGCCGCCACCTTGCTTTGGTCAGTTCCGCACACACTAAACCCTAGTGCCCGATACACAATGGGCCCAGAGACCCGCTCAGATCTTCACGTTCACGATCTGGACTTTCTTGTGCTCTGGTCCACGTCCCCTCACCCTGTATTTACTTTTCCCCTCTCGCTTGGGTTTCCTCTTCACCTGCAGCCATTCATTTGAAGAACATGTGTTGTTGAGTCCTTCACAGAAGAGAGCAGCCAAGCTGCGTGGGGGCTGGGGAGTTGGGCCGTCACCTCTTCCTTGGGGCTGAGGTCTGGTGGGTGCTTCCAGCGGCGTGTTAGCTGAGGCCATTCGGACAAATGTGCAGCTTTTGGCGGCACTCACGGGCCTCAGTTTCAGTCAGGTCTCGTTCACCACGTGCTCAGAGCACCGGAGAGCGGCCGGGTCTGTGAGACCCACGTGCTGTTGCTGGGAGAAGTGGGAGAGTATCCTGAGCGCCGGGGAGGGAGGAAGCGGTAAGAAGTACCAATTCCACTTACAACCAAAAGGAGGGAGAAATGGATTCCTCAAGTTTTTAAAATAGAAAAAAAAAAATCAGTCTCTCCTTGGCCTTGGGTTTTGGTGTTAAGAGCCAAGATCAGCCTGTCTGATGTTCTGACTGGTTTGTCAGAGGGAGATCTGGGGATCCTGCCCGGGCAGGCTCTGCGCCTCTGGGAAGCGGCTGCGTGGGGCCGCGTGGCTCACGTCCAGGGCTAGTAACAGTTTTTGTTATTCAGCCGTTCTTTTTGGAAAGGCAGCGTATTTCTGCTGCTTTGCTGTGGCATTCGGGGACGTGGTCCTTTACAGTGTCATTTCAGTCCTGTTTTTCTAGTAACGAGGAGAAAGACACAGTCATGACGGGGAGGAGGTGCCTGTCTTTGGCTGGTGCGTTTGGCCAGGGCTGCAGGGGTGTTGAAGAGGCTGCGCCCTGTATGCTGATTCTGTTTGTTGGGGATATTTTGAGGGGAGGTGGGGGCTCCAGCAGGGCCCGAGGCTGCTCCCGTGTGCTGCTGGAGGGCCCCTGTGGGTTTGGGATTGGGCTTTGGCAGGTGAAGTGGACAGGCAGGGGTGGTCTTCCAAACCTGGGGCCACTCACTCTCTGTGGGAAGAGATGGGGTACAGCACAACCTGGGGACAGCCACCCCGGCTCCAGAGGGAGCAGTCAGGTTTGCTCTCTCAGCTGGGGGTGGGAGCTCAGCCCCTGCCCCAGAGAAGTGGATGTGATGGTTCTTCTCTGGTTCCCTGCAGGCTAGGAAGTGAAGCCAGAGGGGGCAGAAGAGGATGGGAGGTGGGAGGGCAGAAATAAGGGTGAGCGCTATCCACTACCTTGTCCAGTCGGGTCATTTCATTCTTTCGGGGGTCTAGAAACGTGCTTGTCACCGTCACTAGCAAAGTGACAGACGGTGCGTCATTGAATTCATCGTACAGATTGTACGGTTTCTGAGTCCGCCCTAACGGGGACAACTCACG
This sequence comes from Micronycteris hirsuta, assembly GCA_004026765.1. Classification (NCBI taxonomy): domain Eukaryota; kingdom Metazoa; phylum Chordata; class Mammalia; order Chiroptera; family Phyllostomidae; genus Micronycteris; species Micronycteris hirsuta. Next base: position 21,334 of record PVJI01021124.1, read on the forward strand.
CTCCCAGGCTGACTGTGCGGGGGTGCTCGGCTGAGTCTCAATTCTGCCGATGGAGGGGCCAGGTCACTTGCGTCATGGAGGTCTCGGGAGACAGGAGGCACAAATCCGAGTACAGACAGAGTGAGGAAAGCAGCGGCAAGTCCAACTGTCTGCATAGGTACAGGCGTGGGTTCCTTTGAGCTCACCGCTCAGATTGTGGCCTTGGGTAACTTACCTCCAATCAGTAGTGCCTGTCAAGGATTGTCGGGCAGGTTGACCAGGGCCTGGGGCAGGCACCACAGATGGTGAGGCTCAGAGGCTCAGGTGCTGCCTGCGCCCCCGCCCCCTCCCCCAGCCCCAGTCGAGCAGAGAAGGTGGTAGGCAGACCCGCCTGTCTGGGCCGTGCTGCATTCATTCGTTAGTGAGTTTCTGGATTAGTCCAGTACGTGTGTACGTGTGTGCTTGACTTCCACCCTGCATGGGTTTCTCCTGTGTGAGGAGCCTTTGGTTTGAAGCTTGCTGTGTGCTTACAGTATACTGAGTGTCTTGGACATATTATCTCTTGGAAGCCTCAGATTTTTTTCTGCCCCCAGCAATGAAACTTATTAAAAGCAGGCATCTTTTGTCTCCTTTTGCCTCTCACTGCACCCATGTGGTACTGTGGCCGCTGTCAGCGTGTGTTAGTGACGAACACGGAGCAACTGGAGCCTCGACTCCCTGGAATACACAGTTCAGAGGCTCAGTCTTTCCTTTCAGAAAACACAGGCTTGCCCAGGCCCTGGGCCCGGGGTCCTGTCTCCAGGCTAAAATGACTCTGTGCAGGCCCCTGGCCTGGTGCCCCTTTCCACACTGGTGAATAATTGGAGGACAGGGCCCTGCTTTATTCATCCTGTGTCCCTTGGGTGCCTGACACATATCAGGTACTCAGGACCTGACTGTTCTGGAGGTCAGTGGGGGCGAACCAGGGTGATGGAGATGCGGGGTGGGGGAGGGGGGCTGGAGCCTTTGAATCCCACTCTCAGTGGTCCCCCGCGGCTTTCACACCAACCTGCAGGCTGCTCACGTGGTGTCCGCTTTGTTGATGGAGATCCCATATGTCAGGTACCGGGAGGCTCAGTCCCTGGGGGGTGGAAACGAAATTGTTTGTTTTCCACTTCGTCTCGCCAGCCTGGCTCCCTTGAGCTTTCTAACGTTTAGCCTTGATACCTCTAAAACTTGAAAAATAAATACCTCCTTTCTGAACCACAGCAACTAAACCAACAGGCTCATCCTCCTGTTCTTGCAGCCAGCCAGAAGAGTCTGTTTCCCTTTAAATGGTGGGGTTGTAGCTGCTTAAGGACTCAGGAACTCTGAAGCTGTTTGTGCACTTCTTGTGCTACGTTGGTCTTCTATCCCCCCTCCTCCCCCCTCCTCCAACTCCGCCTTGTTACGGCGAGAATCTGTGACTTTTACATTTGATAGAGTAGAGCTTACAAACTTGGATGTTCCCGCTGGAAATGGACCAGGTCACCTCTCTTTGTGAGATGCCCAAAGAACGGAGAGCCAGTGGTGTCCGAGAGCTCCAGGCTCGTCTTTAGCCACCTGGGGCTCTTAATCCGACACAGCTCATCCAAACTCTCTGTGGTAAGCAGGTGAGGATGGAGGTCCTCAGATGTGTCCTGCCTCTTTTCCATCACCCGTCATGACCCCGGTTTCTTCCTGTGGGAGGTGACCTCCTCTCCAGCTGCCTTTACGGAGCCTGCCCTGCCCCGTCTCCCCAGGGACCCTAGGACGGCACCCACCTGTCCATCCTGCTAATAGCTGGCCTCTCCAGAGCTGCTTTATTCCCTCTGCACAAGTCAGTTCAACCTGGCGCAAGCAGCCTGACCCCACCAAGTGGTTCCTTTGTCACATGGGCATAACTGGACCGGATCCCCTGGGTTCACGTGGTGCCTCGCAGAGCTGGAGGCTGGCGAGCCAGACCACAGTCACCAGCAGTGGTGCTGTCTGCGCTCCCTCCCTCTGCACTCACGCACCTTGCCGGGCACTTCATCCTGTGTGCAGCACCATCCCTCGTCTGCCTGGGTTGCCTGGGTGAAGCCCGTGCAGATGCTCTGAACATTGTCATCATCACACCTTTCAGCTGTCACCTGCCTTCTCTGTGTCCCCTGCTAGTTTGCAGGCTGCTGTCTGGGCAGAACTGTGATGGGCAACCTTTAACCCTCCTCCTTGCCTCCCAGGGTCTGGGAGCCCAGTAACTGTCAGCTGAAGGGCCACCCTACTAATACTTGCTTGGATTCCTGTGCTGCGGTCCCATGAACTGTACCCGAAAGAAGCAGTGCAGCTGGCAGTTACTGGGCAGTTACGACACCCCCTCCCCCGGCCCTGGGAGCTGAGCAGCCTCCAGGGCAGGTCCGTGCGATGGGCTGCCCTCTGAGCTGGTCCTTCTTTAACGTGCCCCCTGGATGGAAGCTTGGGGTCTGCACTGACCCTGAGGTTCAGAAGGTGGGACACATGCGTTGCTAATGGCAAAGCCACTTCGACAGGCTTTTTAATCTTATCCTTTTAAACGGAAAGTAATTAGGAACGTGACCGGGGAAGCCCTCCTTCCTTTTATCCCTTTGAAAGGGTTCTCCTCTGGGGCTGCCTGAGGTCTCCTGCTCTGCTCTGGGAGGTCAAGTTGTGATTTCCATGTTCTGTGTCCCTGACCACCCCCACCTCCAAATTTACTGTGCTGGACTTTGTTTGGAGGGGTGCACATTGTAGGAAGGGGGGTGGTCCAGTGCAGAGTTCATAGGTCCTTTACATTCCTGGGTCTGTCTGAATGCCTCTAGGCACAGTCTCCGGAAGGGAGAGCTTGAGCCACTGGAGGTGGCCCAGTCAGCGGACGCAGAGTCAACTGGGCGCAGCTGCCATGGTGGCCCCGGAGGCTTGGGAGCGGCCAGATGCAGTTGGGAGGTGGAACTCATGATATGACTTTGAAATCCAAGTCCAAGTTCAGATTGGGTGGGAAAGAGTTTAGAAAGTATGAGGAATGACTTGACTTTAAACTCCCAAGTAGACCAAAAACATAAGAAAAAGGGATGCGGTGTGCTGAGGAAAATCTAACTTTTAGTCTCGTAGGTAGCAGCCTGACCTCAGAAATCATCTCTGCCTTTTAGAAAGCGAGGAACACCGCCCACATCCACAGCAGCCGTATTCACAAGGGCCAAAAACGGTGGGCACGCCCCAGTGTCCAGCAGCGGGTGGGCGGGTCAACAAGACGTGGTGAGCGCGCATGGGGTGGGGGGGTATTGTTCAGCCTTAGAAAGGGAGGAATTTCTGACACGTGCTGCAATATGGCTGAACCTGGAGGACATTTAAGGAAAATAAGTCAGTCACAAAAGGATAAATACGGCAGTCACGTTCCTAGAGACAGGAGGTAGAAGGGTGGTAGCCAGGGGCAGGGGGCCGGGAGTTATCATTTAACCGATTAAAACCGGAGTTTGGTTTTGCAAGATGAAGAGAATTCTGGAGATGAGGACACCAATGAGAATGTACTTACCACTACTGAACTTTACTCTCACTCTTTAGTTATTTACTTTACTCTTAGTGAAGGGGTAAACGTTAACTTACATTTTACTTGGTTTTGGGTTATGTGTGTTCTGCATCGTTTTACCAGAAGAAGGACCGAATCCCACATTCTTTCTTTCTGGGGGCTCCTGTTCACTCCACTCTGTGGTGCAGCTGACCCGTGGCGACTCGGGCCAAGGAAGCAGGACGTTCCCACTCCGTTCCCTGGACTTTGGGAGTCTCAGTGTCGATTTGGATTTTTTGGTTTGGTTTTAAAACTTAGGTAGGCGCTGGGGATCCTGTAATAGAATGAGACCAGCTGTTGGCTTTTTGCGGATGGTACCTGGAAGGTGGTATCGGTGGCAGGTGCAGCTTTGGACTTTACCTTCAAGGGTTGGGCAGCACAGATTTGGAAGAGCCAGGTAGAAACCCAAGAGGTGGGGCTGAGGAGCGCTCCGGGGTGAGCCCTGCGTTGCAGCCCCCAGGTTTTCCGCTGTGGGGGCTTACGGTAACACGGGTGCCCCCCGGGGTGCCAGCCTCTGTTATTTCCGTGGTGCCTGCCACGCTCTCCGCGCCTGCGCGCTGAGCTGGATGGCCCCGCCCCCTCTCCCGCGGCAACGAGATGGAATTGCTAAAAGCACAGATTAAGGGGATAGAAGGTTTTATGGAGCGCAGGGCCCTGTGCCAGACATGCGTCTCACGTATTTTCTAAAGGGATGAAGAGGAGGGCATCTGATGGGAACGCTGGCGATGGTCATCGCAAACGGGCACGAGACCCCGGTCCCCCGCCGGCCCGCGGCCGGCCCCGCCGTGAACAGGGCTGCGTGAGCAGGGTCCCTCATGCTTCTCTTTTTACCCCCTTTGTCTTTTCTTGTTTGTTTTAAAGGGAAAACCTTTTCCCTTGGAGTCAGCAAAGGGGTTTTTCCACATCGAAACAATTCATCTTAAGTCCCGGCAGCCAAGATACTCCTGTTGATGATGGATAGTCCTGGGATATGAGGGCTTTTTAGAAGTTCGTGCGTAAATCAAACCAGGATTAAACTGTCAGGCACGGAAGCATCCCTTTCCCCTTGAAGGCTTTTGGGTCTAGGTCAGTGACTTCAGCTTTGAACTTGAAATCACATCTATTTAGAAGAGCAGTTGGCAACTTCCCCGGACGAAGCCAGGGAGGGTGAGGAGGAAGGTGGTGCAGGGTCACTGCAGATAGCTCCCCCTGTTCTTGGGGGGAGGGGGGTGGAGCCATTTTTTCCTTTCTCACCTTACCTACCCCTGCCTGGCCCATAAAGACCCCACTCTATTTGGCCATTCGCTGCTGAGCCCTTAAATGAACAAATTTGCCCCCCCTCCCTGGAAGACAGGAGTGCCCGCTGTGTGCCTCGGTTTCCCTGGGTCTGGTGCTGGTCTGGTGTCCAGACTGGTATCCTGCCTTGGGCTGGTGAACAATGGCTGGGGAAGAAGTCTCCTCCATCTGGAAAGGAGCCTTCCGGCCCCACCTCCACCCGAAGGAGACCTTGGCTGACAGCACAGAACTGGCAACCTGGAGGCTTTCTTTTCTGCTATTTTTATCACATAAATGATTGTAATCAGAATAAATCTTTGCATGAAAAGAGAGAAGGCAGATGTCCCCACACTATGCTGCCACCTCAGCACATTAAAGTGGTTCATAGTTCACTGTCCTTCCAAGCCTGTGGCCCTTCCCTGGGAAGGGAATCTGTGGCTTGCAAGGGGACAGCTGAGGGCTATTAATACCCCAGCACATCCACCACACCATCCCCGAAGGGGAGGGGTCACCATCTCTCCCCCCCGGGGGCTTCTGAGGCACAGCCACCAGCCACCGTGAGAACAGAGCTCTGTCTGTAGTGGCTGGAACGTTGTGTGTTGGAGGGGTTCAGTCCTTTTTCAGTCATTTGCTGCGCTTCCCGAGTGGCTGGCAGCTTGCCACGTGTGCTTCTTGCTTGCAGATCACTCTGAGAGCTGACCATCAGAGCAGCGTGAAGCCCTGCGCGGCAGGCCCAGCCCGGGTCTGCTCTGCGGGATGCAGTAGCCTGGGTCGCTCCGTAGAGGCAGGGAGGCCCCCAGCCAGGGCCTGGAGTTGCAGAGGCAGAGGACCTTAGTCCGGCCGTTTTCAGAGCAGGAGCTGCCGGCAGCCGCCTGGACCTGGGGTGATGGAGGCCAGCGGTTAGAGTCTGCTCTCAGGAGCAGGGGCATGCAGGAAGCGGAGAGGGGCTTGGCTGTGGCCATGCCATGGATGGTAATAGCAGAGCGAGGACACAGCTCCCCTGTAACGTGACAGAAATCCGCTCATACACTGGTTGGGACTCACATACCACCTGCACCCTCTCCCACTTGCCTGAGGGCTGGGACATCCCTGGGGTTCCATGAGCATTCTCTGTGTTGTTCAGGCTCAAGGGTGACTCAGGTGAGGATTGTTTCAGAGCAGGTCCTGATGGTGTGGCTGGTGGGAGGACAGAGCCCGGAGGGGCGTGAGGAGCGGACCATTTCCCCCCATGCACCTGGCCCCGCAGAGTGAGAGATTATGATTTAAGTGGTCTGGTGGGCCTCGGTGTCCGTATTATTTAATAGTTTTCTCAGATGCTTCTAATGAGATGATCCTGGCCTGCCGCCAGGCTGACAGCCCCAAGTCCTCTTCAGCCTGCAGCTTGTTTCACAAACTGGAAAACTCAAAGATGGGGCCACTGAGTGGTTTTCTTTTGTCCCTTCACCTGTTGGAAGGTGAATCTGGGGCCAGGGCTCCTGTCTCCTGAGGCCCCCCCGCCCCGCTTTATTTCCCGTCAGGCTTCAGCCAGGGCCCTCC
>PVJI01021125.1:0-27568 GCA_004026765.1 Micronycteris hirsuta
GTGTGTGCAAGGCTTCACGCGCCCTCAGTGACCGTGCCTCTGCTGCCAGGGATCATTATTGCCGAGTGTGCGATGGACGAGATTCGTTTTCCAGCAGCTCATGCTGTGTGCTGGTCCCGTGACCAACAGTCCGAGTACAAACTAGTGATTGTGGAGAAGCGTACGTGGGAACTACACAGCAGGGGCCTGTCTGTACTTCGTTGTGCTGACAGATCACTTGGCAGCTTGAGTTTGATCCTCATTTTCATATGAAATTATCAGCCGAGCTTGGGTGTTAGCAGAACATAGGGTGATGGGACACACACGTACGTGGGCGTTCCCAGCCTGTATCAGCGGCGCGGGAAGACGGAAACTGGCTGAAGACAGGGTCTTGTTTAAATGGCTCAGGGTGGATGTTTATGTTACGTGTGACTAAAGTGCTATAATTGATTTAAAAAATAAACCATTTATCTATTCTGGAGTTGTGGTGTAGTCACACAACTTAGTGAATATAGGAAACACTATTGAATTATATGCTTCAAAATGGTAAATTTAATGGTATGTGAATGATACCAATTTTAAAAATAGAAAATAACTAAAGCAATAACATTACAAAAATGTATAGGAAAAAAATTACCCATCATTTTACCAATTCAAGCAGTACGGTTTCGCTGTTCTCTCTTCTAACCCTCTCCTGGTGTCCATGGTGTTCTATGGATGTAGCGAACTGGTTTTCTCACTTAACATGTTATCCTTGGCATTTTAATGGCAATTTAATACATCATTATGTAATGGTTGCATAATTTACTTAACTATTCCTTTTTTTCATGTCTTGGATTTTTTTTTAGGAGAAAATTCTAGATGATAAATTTTGTTGATAAAGGGGTCAGGCAGAAGTAACGCCTGCTTGAGTGTGGCTGGTAGGGTAATAATATGGGTGTAATAATTTATAGTTTTAATTTCACCCAAAATGTCATATGTGTGCTTGAGTGTGATATTGTTATGTTACAGAAGTACATGCTTATGATTTTATAATAAAATATTTTGTAATAAAAAGGTGGGGGTTATTTGTGCTGGACCCTGTACATGAAAAGGAAGACAAGCCACAGACTGGGTGAAAATATTTTCAAATTGTATCTCAGATAAAGTACTTATATGTGGAATATTTAAAGAATCCCTACAACTTAATAGTAAGAAGACAAACAGCCCCTTAAAGAGTGGACGGCCCTGGCTGGGTGGCTCAGCTGGTTCGAGCTGCGTCCGATGTGCCGAGGTTTCAGGTTCTGTTCCCGGGGAGGGCACATGGAACGGCGAATGCGTAAGTGATAAAGGAGAGGAGCCGCAAGTCGATGTCTCTCTCTCTCTCTCAAATCAATACGTTAAAACATTTGAAAAGTGGACAAAAGATTTAGACATTTCACCAAAAAGACATAAAGATGGCAAATAAGCACATGAAAATATGCTCAGCATCTTTACTCTCAGGGAAACACGAGTTTACACCACAGTGAAATCACTTTTCGCGGCCGCTAGAATGATCGCAACGCAGGGTGTGGAGGAACTCTCGCACCCTGACGACGGGAATTGAAAGTGGTACAACCACGTTAGAAAACAGTTTAATTTCTCAAAAAGTTGTATGTGTGAGGCCCCCCCAATAGAATTTATTTATAAAAATTTGTGTATTTATTCTTTCATGTTTAAACTTCAGTCACCTTCCGAGTACTCTCCATTTGATGCAATACACCTATTGAGGCATTTTTTTCACTGCTCAGAACAGTTTTTGAACTTGTTGATTTTGATGGCTTTTAGTGCTTCTGCCGTTTTTTGTTTCACCTCTTTCAGATCGGCAAAATGTTTCCTTTTGAGGACTTTTTTCATCTGGGGAAACCAAAAAAAGTCACTCAGGGTGAGATTGGGTGAACAGGGAGGGTGGGGCACAGGGGTCATGCTGTTTTTGGTCAAAAACTGCTAAACACTGAGTATGGTGTGGGCAGGTGCGCTTATAAATCACTCATCATGAAACGGGAGCACTGAGGTCCTTCAAACAAATTCACTGAATCTGAACACAGCCTCTCAACAACACCGCCGGCTGGTGCACTGACACAGGTGGGTTCCTAGAACACTCCCCTGTCGGGGGAAGCCTGTGCTACAAGGGACCAGCCCTCCAGTGGATAATGCCAGGTTTTTGGGGCCCCCTCTCATATACCTGTCATGCAGTTTGATCATTACTGAGGCAAGCCCCCTCTGGGTATTGTTATAAATGTCTCATGAGAAATGAGAATTTCCAGGCTGGCTGGTGGAAATAGGCCCTGTATGAGCCCTGGGTACGTTAACCCTTGTCATTTTGGGTTGTTCTTTTTCTGGATTCAGGAGTTCTCCCGTCAGTGTGTTCTGACTAGTTCTCTGCTGAGTATGTGAGACGGACCCTCTGCAGGTCCTCAGCATTCTTTCTTCCGATAGCTTCTCCTCTCCAGGGCTCTCTCCTGCAAACTCAAGCTGCTTTGGTCTCCCTGAACTCTTAGCTCTGTCTCCCCAACTCAGGGTCCTCTGGCCATTCCCTCCCCTGCTCCGTGGCCTGGAAGCTCTTCGTGCAGGAAACGGCAGCAGCCATAGGAATCACTGCCCTTCATTGCCCGATGTCCAGTACCTTAACAACCATTGCTTTGTAAATCTTGTCATTTTTTTTTTATGTTATTTCACATCGGAATGTAAAATTGGCCCCTGTTTAGGAAGAGATGTTAAGGATGACATCAAGATTTACGGTTTCAGCACCCCCAAGTTTAGAGTTGCTTCCTACGATGGGGCAGACTGTGGGAGGAGCAGGTTTGGTGGCTGTGGGAGTGGCGGGGAAGTCATGCTGAGTTCGGGGAGCTCCTTGGAAATTGGAGTGATGTCAGAGAGGCAGTTGGGTATATGGGAGTCCGGAGTCAGGGACGGGTCTGGGCAGGGGATACGTTTTTGTATTTACAACCACTATAGACGAGCTCCCTGAAGGAGTATGCCTAGAGTGCTGTATTTATCAGGTGTCTTTCTTCTCTACTTTTTGACCCTTTGGCATCCGGGACTTTGTTGACACTGGAGAATTGGGTTAACTAATTCATGGAGATGGCAAACACCTAACCTGGAAGTGTGATGCACACCAACCAGTTTAGAGCCCGTGCTCACTGGGCACCTTCATTATTGAGCAGTTATGCTCTGGGGCACTACCCTCCTGCCCTAACTACCCCAGGGCCAGGTGCCAAACAACTAGGGACATGCCCTGTGCTCCCAGGCTGACTGCAGTTATTCAAACCGGTCAATCCCAAGCTTGCTTACTCTGCTTCACCCCTTCTTTCCCACGGGATCTGCAATAAAAGCTCTTGCCCACACTTTCCCTTCCCTCCCTGTGCTCTGGGCTGATGCTGGCGCTTCCCTGTGTGGTCCTGCGTGGCCTGCCAAGCCTCCTTCTGGGGAGCTGTGAGTAAAACTCCTTCCTTTGTGAGTCATTTCTATGTCTGTCTGGCCACACCTGATTAAAACGAATCCTATGTACCCTCACAACAAGTATGTAAGTGCCAGCTCTGGCTAAGTGCAGTACATGCATTACCTACCTCCTTAACCCTCCACAGCAATCCTCTGAGGTGGGTGCACATCTTCCTTTTACAGATGAGAAGACTGAAGTGGACAGAGGTCACGTAACTCTCCTGATGGCAGCAGCTTCTGATTGGTGTAGTTGGGAAATAGACAGGCAGGCTGTCTAGTAGAGAGGCAGGCTGGCGCGGGCCCTGTGTTCCTAACCACGTGTGGCCAGCGGGGAGGCAGGGCACTCCCCAGGAGGGGGAGGAAGCTTGTGGTCAGTCTCCTTCAAACCATTTAGAAACTGGAACCTGTTTTGCCCCTGCAAGATATGATGATTTTACTTTGTGATCTAAATGACAACTTAAAGCAAAGAATGATCCATCAGAAAAAAGACCTTTGGGGCAGTCCTGGACTGATTTCTTGGGACGAGAGGGAGTTACAGGTCCATTTTCATGATGAAAACACACATGTGCCTCATAGCGTCCTGCAGAATCAGGGAGGAAATGCTGGATTCCTCTCTCTGCACTGAAGTCTGCGTGGCAGAATCTTTTACATTTAAAGCTGAAAAAAAAATCAGCTGAACTTTTCTATTCCCAGAAGATGTTGAACAAGGGATGATTTAAAAAAATTCTCCTCCCATAATATAATAGACATTATATTATGTCAATATAAGGATTCAATATATATTGACATAATTAGTTTTAAGAAATTTGGAAAATACTGAAAAATCCACAAAGAAGAAAAATACTCATGTAATTTCACAGTCCAGAGATACCACTGTTAATATTTCAATGTATTTCCTTTGGATCTTGAGGTTTTTTTTTTTTTTTTTTTTTTAAACAACGGAAATTTATTTTCTCATGGTTTTGGAGGCTATAAAGCTCAGGTCAAAGTTCCAAAGTCTTGGCAGGATTCAGTCTCTGGTGAGAACCCTCTGCCTGGCTTGCAGATGTCCCGCTTCTCACTGTGTCCTCACACGGTCTGTCCTTGTGCTTTGCACAGAGAAAGGAGCGAGGGAGGGGCCGGGGAGGGAGGGAGAAAGAATGCTCTAGCTCTCTGGTGTCTCTTCTGCAAGGATACTAATCCTATCATCTCAGGGCCCTTTTGACCTCGTTTAACCTCTGTTACCTTCTTACAGGGGCCATCTCCAAGTGCAGAAACATCAGGGGATCGGTTTTCAATGTAGGAATTTGGCAGAGTTGGGGCACAAACATTTAATTCATAGCACTAAGTACAGGAATTGCCTACTTTCATCCCATAAACTAGATTAGGTTCTCCTATTCATGCTTCCATGGCACCAGGGATATAGCTCTTCTTTATAACTCTTATCGTAGTTGAAATGATTCCGTAAACGTTTATGTTCTCTGTGAGAGCATAAGAACCCCAGGATAGGGACTTGGTGTCGCTCACGGTCATGACCATAACAGCCCTTTTATTTGGCCTCTAATTTATACTCAGTAAAGATTGAAGTGAGTATTTCATTACAGATAGAAGTTGGTTAGTTAACTTTTTAAACAAGAGAATTAAGATTTTACTATATAACTTTTACCGCCTCTCAGGAAGTTCATGACCACTTCCATTAGAAATAAGAACAAAGGAGAGTAGCTCACGCTGTTCTGGGTGTAGAGTGGGTTTTCTTTCATGAATCGGCCCATCCTGTCCTCCTCCTTTTTTGTGCTACTTGCTGAGAATACTGAAGTTCCAAAGAAAAAAGTCCAATGGGAAGCTAAATGGTGCCTTATTGTGAGTTGGGAAAGCCAGTGAGAAACATCTTTGCCCCATTTCTACTCCCCCCTCACTCCACTGACCTACTGGGCCTGAACTTCTCGGGCAAGCACAGCTGACTGCGGCTTCGACAATGGGTGACGCTGCTTCCTCGTCACTGAGTTTCCGCCGGTTTCTGTGCATGTACATGACACCGCACACACGGTCCACTGAGTAAGTGAAAGCTGAATTTCAAGGAGGTTAAGTAACTTTCCCAAAGTTACATAGCTTATTGAGTGGTAGAGCGAAGACTTGAAACCCTATCTGTCCGGTTCACCGCTAGAGGCAGGGTCTTGAATTTTTGACTAGAAGAATCAATCAAAGATCCTTCTCTATTTTGGGATCTGTCACCTTTCACTGACTCATCCTTCCTGTGTTGTGTGGCATGTGTATGTATGTATGTATGTCCGACTGTCTCTCTTCTCTCTGGTCACACTCACCATTAAACCCCCCTGGGGATATCGCCCAGTTCTGAACTGAATGCTTCAGTCCGACTTTGGTAACCCTGCTGAATCTGGGGACCGAGACCCCTGCTCTTGGGGATTAGATGTGAGTAAAGACTTGCCCTCCTTAGGCCTTTGCTCCCTCCCTCCTAATCAATAACTAATCAGCAGTGAGTTGATCTTATTAGCTATTCTCTGCCCCCCTCCCAAACCCCAAACCCCAAACCAAGCTGGCTAATGAGAATGCTTTTAATTAATGTAAGGCAGATTAAAACACATTACAGCGAGGTTATTGGTAATGAGATAATCATAAGGCAAGTTACTGAGCTGGGAGTGGAAACGGAGTTGGAGGAGGGGCAGGGAGACCAGGCCAGCTGTTCCTGCCATCTTTTGTCAGGGACAGCAGGGGGCGCGTGGGGTCTCCTCCGTGATGGCACATGGTGGTGATACACCCACGCCAGCCAGTGAAACCAGGTGCTGGGTAGAGGCCGGAATCAGGTTCAGAGAACAAATGGGTGGCCAGTCTTAGGGTAGGAGCAGAAGCAAGGAGAACTTTGGGGACGAGAACCTGAAACTGGTATCTTTAGAATAGGGCTCTGTAGCTATTTGCATTTCGTATGCACGGGTGCTTTGCAATTTAGATGACACAGCTTGAAATTAGCTATTATTTCTGTCTATTAGATTGTGGTCCAGACTCGTTGGACTGAACAAAGAATAGGGAGTAGATGGGCATGAAGTTGTTTTTTAATTTTCATTTTTCAAGGAAGATTGATTTTTTCCCCTCTCTGTCGCTTTCCATTCATTCACTGGGCACTGACTGTACACTGGGCCCCGTGCGAAGCTCTTTTTTCTGCATTGCTTTATTTGATCAACACAGTTATCATTTTTCTCTTCCTTTTACTAATGAGAAAACTGAAGGTACAACGTTTAGTAACTTATGCTGGGCTATGTGACAAGTGAGTAGCAAAGTAGGATTTGAACCCAGACCTTTTGGAATCCATAGCTAGTGCTATTAATCATTATGCTTTATGATCCCTTATGGTACTCAAGACCAACTACAACTTGCATGGGACTTTTAAGCTGCCTATACTTGATTCAACTTCTGTAGTCACCCTGGCCCACCGGCTGACCCCTCCAGCACGTGTCGTGTCTGGGAGTGCTGGGCCTGCCTTTACTGCCTGCCATTGGCGATTCTGGTTTCATGGGTTCATGTCCACCTCTCGGTCTGCACTGTAAGCTCCTGGCCTGTGAGGGCCATGGTCATACGTCTCTGTGTCCCCACAATGCTTGTATGTAGAGAAGTTCAGTGGATGCCTATTCTGGGCACGTGATTGAACACACCAGCGATTTGCCATTTCCTGGCTCTGGGACCTTGGGAACATCACTGAACCTCTCTGAGGTAATTTATTCATCCCTAACGATAATATTGAGATCATTTTACAGAGATATTGTGCAGATTTAAAAAGAATAACAACCCCCGCCCCCTATATTTGAGTGTTTACTGTAGGCCAGAACTAGTATTTAGAACAGGCCACTAAATAAATGATTGTTCAAGTGTTGGCGAGGATGTGGAGGGAAGGGCGTCCTCGTGCGCTGTTGCTGGGAGTGTAAACTGGTGCCACCATTATGGACAGTATGGAGTTTCCTAAAAAAATTAAAGATAGAACTACCGTATGATCCAGCAATTTTACTTCTGGGTATTTATCTGAAGAAAATTAAAACTCTAATTTGAAAAGATATGTGCACCCCCATGTCCATTGCTGCATTGTTTTTAATAGGCAACATATGGAAACAACCTAAGTGTCCATTGATGGGTAAATGTTTCAAGAAATTGTGCTGCATATTCACAATGGAATATTACTCAGCCATAAAAAGAAGGACATCTTGCCATTTACAACAACATGGGCGGCCCTTAAGGCATTATCCTAAGTGAAATAAGACAGAGAGAGACAAATACTGTGTGATCTCTCTATGTGTAGGATCTAACAAAACAAAAGAAAACAAAACCAAGCCTTCGGGGGTGGGGTGGGCTGGAGGGTGGCGGGATAGAGCAAAAAAGAAAGAGAAAGGGCCACGGACAGCAGTGTGGTGACTGCAGTGAGAGGGGGCTGGTTGGAGGTGGAAGGGGGCATAAGGGGGATAAATAGTAATGGGAAAAATACAGTAAAAATTGATTTTAAAGAAACAAGCTTATGGATATAGAGAACAGATCGGTGATTGCAAAAGGCGGGAGGGGGATGAGCTGGGAGAAATGGGTGAACTTTCTTTTAGTTTAAATGAATAAGAATTAAAAAAAATGGTGATTTATTATAGTTGTTACTAATTTATAAACCCGAGCTGTCAAATAGGGTAGCCACTAGCCACATGTGGCGATTTTAATTTAAATTATTTAAAATTAAATGAAACAAAAAATTCAGCCCCTCAGTTGCACGAGCCCTGTTTCGAGTGCTCAGCAGCCACTTGCAGCCGTGCAGCTGGAGGCTGCCTATTGGACAGCACACACGGAACGTCAGCCTCACCGCAGAAAGTGCTGTTGAATGGAACCCTTATAAGCTGACTTCCATTTACCTGCATGTCCCTCCTGGTGCTTATGCCCGTGTAGGTGCTCAGAGAGAGGTGAGGTATGAGGGCCCAAGTTCAAGGGAGTGCAGCGTCGGGAAGTCCTGGAAGCTGCCTTCGACTGAGTGTACTCGCGTGGCCGGGGGAAAGGATCCTGGGTTGGAGAGAAGGCCTGTGTATATACTCCCTGCTCCCAGCAGGCTTAGCCCCTGAGGTACCAAATTAAGTGATGCTGAAAGGGGGCTTTGCACTAAGCCAGTAGTTTCTTGAAGTTGGGAGTGGGACCTGCCTTTTGATCCCAAAGGACAGTGAAGCTGTGGGAGCTGGAGCTGGAAAGGGACCCCGGAGATCAGAGTGCCTGGTCTATAATTGAGCATTGCGTCTTTTGGTCTTAAAAGAACATCTTAATTTTCTGGTGAGTGGTAGTGTGTGTGTGTGTGTGTGTGTGTGTGTGTGTGTGCGCGTGCATGTTTATTTAGAAGCTGGTTGAAGGTGACTTTGGCGCTTCTTCAGTTGAAATATGGGTGCCGTTTGCAGAAGCTGCTGACTCATTTTCATGGAGGATGGTTTTGTGAGTGTGTGACCTGTAGTCACCATCAATTACACTGTGACACACGGATGATGATTTTGTGAGCGTATGACCTGTAGTTGTCATTGATCTCCATTATGACACACTGGGGCTTGCCCTGAGGCACACTGAGTGCACCGGGGCACACGTGATTCGCCCTAATGGCTGATGTGCCAAGTATCCGGTGAGTCAGGAGTCGACTGGCCTTCCTGGCCTTGTGTGACCAGAGAGGGTCCACACAGAGCATTACCCAGGCGGTGTCCCGAAGGTGACCATGACTTTGTGCCAAGAGACACCTGCCTAGGCCTGTCTTATGCCACAGGTGAGGGGCAGCGGAGCCCTGGCTGTGTTCCTTGGTGGGAGGGCTTGGCAGGGTGAGGCCGGCACTCCCTGAGTGGCTGATGCAGAGGTGTATCCAGTCTGAAGAAAACGGTGGAGCGGGTCTTTAACACACACACACACACACACGTGTACATATGTACACACACCCACACACAAACACATACAGACGCATGCTGTTCTCTCTTTCTGAAATACCCTCCTTTTTTACCCGAATCTATTCAAACTCAACTTCAGGAGCTATCCTTGCCTATCAGTCAGAGTCCAGTCACACCAGTAACTGAACGGGGACAATTGAACACAAAGGTAGTTTACTTCCAAAAGGAGTAAAAGGGCACAGAAGTAGCAAACGCACAACGCAGCTGGGCCGAGGGGTAGTGAGCAGGGACGGAGCCGAGGACTGGGCCGCATGCTTCCCACCTGCAAGGCTGAGGCACAGGCTTCCCCAGGGGTGAGATGTGGTGGAAGGCACGGCCCGCGGGAGCGGCCTGCCGGGTGGCAGAGAAATCGGTAGGATTTGGAGCTGTGGTGTAGGAGTGGCCGTCTGGGTAGTCAGAACATCCAGTGGAGGGTGTGGATCCGAGTTGGTCTGTAGGAGGGGCCCACCCAGTGGTGGAGAAATTCAGTGAGGGTGGGCTGGTCTGTGAGGGCCACTGAAGTGGACGCTCCCAAGCCACTGACCTGCCGCTGCTGTGCTGAAAACGGCCCAGCGGGTCCCGAAAGGGAGGCTCCTTGTTCTGCTGTGGCCTCCCAGGGCTCCTCCAGAGCCCCTGTTGACAAAGCTTAAGAGCTAGCTGTCTGACAGAGGAGAAAGGACACAGGTTCCAGCTCCTGCATCACGACACAGGGCGAGGGGGCGGATTCGGAGCTGGGAGGCCATGTGTGCTCGAGTGGCACAGACCCCTCTTCCCTTCCCGGGAGCCAGGCCTCTCTTCTGACTGCCACACTCCTGTGCCTTCCGTCTGTGAGCTCCGCAGTACTCCCGGGTCCTGCTGCCAAGTGCCGTCCCCCGCTTGTGAGTGGTGAGGGCACAGGACCCAGCCTGCTGCCAGTCCTCAGGGAATTCAGGGGCGTTATGTCTTTACTGGGAGGGCAGGAAAAAGGGGTGTGTCCTCACCCCATTTCCTGGTCCTCTGCTTCTGTTCAGCATTGACCCTGCAACAGCTTGGAGGGGGGGCTGAGCGTGCCTCCTTGGCGGGGAGACGATGGGCTGCTGGGTGCTCAGGGCAGCCGCACTGGGGTGTCCGGCCGGACCTGGGCTCTGGTCACACTGTACATTAGGACTAATGAACTGTGGCTGCCTTTCTGGCTACCTCGTTTGCTGAGGATTGTGATCCTCTCCTCGGCTGCGTTGGAATTGGGGGACAATTATTTGAGCTGCAAAAAGTCATTTGTTCTTTACAGCCTCGGCCCTTGTCTTGTGAGAGGACATGTTCAGTTCCCTGTCTGACTGTATCAGCCTTCTTTCTCCTTCCTCAGGACCGGGGCTTGAGCTTGGCCTGGGCTAGCATAACGCTACTGACCCTCTGTCATCTGACACTGACCAGTTGAGATTGAGCATGCTAACTGATGTTCTCAGGTGAGAGAGAGAGGAAGGGAGACAGAGAAAGAGAAACATCGATGTGAGAGAGAAACATCAACTGGTTGTCTCCCGTGCAGGACCTGACCGGGGATCGAACCTGCAATCTTTTTTGGTGTACGGATGATGCTCCATCCAACTGAGCCCACTGGCCCTGGCCAGTGGGCTCAGTTGGATTCACCTAGGGTGCGCTCTCTTAATTCTTAGAATTAATTCTCTTCTCCTTATAACCCCCTCTCTGGGTAAAGAGGCTGTCTCTGGCCCTGCTTGGATCAGGTACCCGCATCAAGGCTGGAGGACCTTGCCCAGGAGGGTGAGGTTATGTGAACACAGAGTCCCTGAGAGTGCACTGTGGCGGGAGGCAGAGGTGTCCAGCAGAGCCATCAGTGGATGCCCCCAGGGGCCTAAGGACACCTGGACTTGGGGACATTTCCCTGCTGTGCTGGGAGGGGGCAGATAGGCTTCCTGGCTGCTGGGACAAGGCTGTTCAGGGCTGTAGTGTTTTCTTAATTTCTAGAGTAACAGTTTTCTGTGTGGTTCTCTTGGCAATTAATTATATAGGATTTTTGAACATTTCTTTCATGTGTGTTGCCAACTGTTATTTAACTCTTCATGTGATTTATTGCCTCCAATATGTACTTAATCCTGTCAGCATTTTTCATAGCACTCAGGAGAGGCTGAGTCCATCATAGATGTTCACCCTCTCTTGGTTGACATCGTGGGTGGAGGAGGTACCGGGTCCCTACAGCACCCTGGACTACCTGTCTTCTTTGTGTGCTCAGGGCCCTATCTTCCCTCGGGAGCCATAGCTCCAGGAAGTCAGGGCCCGCAGAGTTCCAGGACCCTCAGCTGAACTGCGGTGATGCCTGGGGATGCAGAGCCTGGGGACAGGTGGGAGCCACCTCCAACTCCGGAAGGACAGGTGGGCATTAGGCCGCAAGTTAAGGCTGCCCTGTCCCTGACAACCTGCTAGCTGCCTGCTCCATGTGCTGGAAAACTCTTTGCTCCAGCTAATATGAGACCACCGCAAAAGTCTGCTAAGTTAAAGGAGCCCTAGGTTTGGAGTATTTTCTAGACCCCCCCTTTTTGATATTTATCAGCTATTTCTTTATAAGTAAACCTTCTGAGTTCCTTATCTTCAAAGATACCAACACCTGCCTCCTGAGCTGCTGTAGGAATGAAAAGAAATGACATATGTGACCATGTTTTATAAATTGTAGGCCTCCAAACAGATAGTATTATTAGTGTGTCTAAAGTCTGGATGACAAATGCATTAACTCGATGTACCCTTGAATGAATCATTAGTCGATTAGATTTGGTTAAAAGCCTTGAACAAATACTCATTTCTGAGGGACTGGGACCCAGACCATGTAAATTTGATGGAAAGAAGATCAGGAACATCCTGCATGTGAGAAGGTGAATGAAGGAGTGTGTTATGTACTAGGAGTGGGGTGGGGGCATAAATCAGGGTCTTCAAGCAGTGGGGGCAGGGGAGCAATGTCCACTGGGCAGTGTGCATTCACACCTCTCTGGTCCTGGCCTGTCTCCCTACAGGTGCACCTCCGTTCTGCCAGGCGTCTCTGTGAACTCTGCTGCGCCAACCGAGGCACCTTCATCAAGGTGGGCCAGCACCTGGCGGCGCTGGAGTACCTGCTGCCCCAGGAGTACACCAGCACGCTGAAGGTGCTGCACAGCCAGGCCCCGCAGAGCAGCATGCAAGAGGTCCGCCAGGTCATCCGCGAGGACCTGGGCAAAGAGGTACCGGCCTCCGCCAGGAGCGTGGGCCCTGGGGCAGTGTCCTTCTGAAAAGGTCCTGGCAGCGTTGTCTCCGACGGGTGCTGGGGACCCGCCACTACTGGGGAGCCACACTTCATGCAGCTTCCAGTGCTCAGATCCAAGAGGTTAGAAGGAACTTTGTGTCCTTCAGTAAAAAAGATTAGTCGAACCATATGAGAGAGTTGATATTCTACTCTTTTTGACCTGCAACCTAGTATGCTTCATATGGTTCAACCTAATAATATCTATCGACTGTGGAGGGTTTCCTGTGTGTCGCCAGCTGTGCTATCTCGCTTAATCCTCATGCAAACATCTGCGGCAGGTACTGTTATTGACCCCATTTTGCCGATGAGGGGTGGAGGCTTAGGTGCCAAGGTCACATGTCCAAGGGCATATTAGTAAGAGATTCCAGCACACTGCTCTATGATCCTATCAGTAAGCCCTCCAGATCCATGCATTGGCTTTTCCAGAACATCTCTGGCAGGCAGTCACCAGCCTCTGCTTGATTACCTCCAGTGATAGGAAGCTTATTCTCTCATCTGCTGCCCAAGGTGGTCTCTTCTTTTGTTAGTCATCTCTAATTATAAAAGTGCTCTTAAAATCACTCCCAAGGGCTAAGACCTTCCTCTTCAAACATCACTTTTCTGATCTTTATTCTGACATGTGGAGCGACAGGGAAAGTGGAAAAGGGCCCTTCTGTCCCCAGCCCTGGTTCCACGCCTTTGGATTTGTGCTAGCGACCTGCAGGATGTGTAGACGCTAGACTGGGCACAGGGGCATGGACCCTTGGGGGCCTGTTCTGGTCGTCTTGCTTCTGGGCACAGGGAGGGCTTTGAGCATCTGTCTGCGGGCTGCAGAGCTGTGGGTCAGGCTCAGGCCTGCGAATTTTGTGCTATAATTTGAGGGTACTTTAAAGATCTATACTATACCAAAAACAATTTCTCTGCCCCTTCACCTATTACTCTACTTGACATTCTCGTGTTTGGTAGAGAATCCTCTGGGTCTTCTAGAATTTTCCCTGAGCAAAATTATCTTAAAGTCAAGCCTTGACCAGCTAATACCATTCCCAAGATTAGTTTACAACCTTTGATGTCTCCCATTTGCTCTCAAATAAAATTCTTAGCCAGGCTTTCGAGGTCCACCCCGTCCCTTCAAGTTGCCTGTCTGTTTCATGACCATATCTCGGTGGGGCACAGGGGCTGTAGAGTTTGGGCTCTGAGGCCAGGGGCATGGACCGTGTACACATTATTTATCTGGTTCCTCACTTTCCTCACCTGTAAAATGGGGCACAGTGTCCACCTCATGGGGGTGCCGTGAGGATGAGAAGAGAGCATGAATATAAAGCGCTTTAGTGCCGTCCCTGACCCGGGGCAGGTGCCCAGCCAATACTAGCTGCTACTCAGAATCGCTGTGTGCCCTCAGTGCCTAGCTTCTGACCTGTCTGCCTGGACTGTCTTCGCCCCATTCTCTCCCTGGCATGTGGTTTCTTGTGTTTGTAGACCAATCATGCCTCTATCCATCCATCCGCCAAATGCCAGGCCCAGTGCTGGGTGTCTCGGCCAAAGCCCAGCTCTCCTGTGAAATCTGCTGCAACCCTCTGCACAACTTTGCTTCCTCTGCTTTGCACCTTGTGGCTTGGTTAGTTACCCTTAGGTGATTTCACTTCCAGTTCTAAAGTCCTTGGGGAGGAAGACAATGATTGTCCTTTTCCCCTGTGTCTGCAGCACCAGGGCAGTATCTGATGTAGAGTTGGTGCCAGTGTTTGTTTAATGAACCAAAGGATGAGCGAGTGACAACTTCCTTAGGCTGCTCAGGGCAGGGTGGAGAGCAGGGCAGAGGTCTCATGGAGACCAGTTGTTCTGTCCCGCTGATCTGCATGGAGCTGGTCCTGGCTCTTCGTCCCCTCATGTAGAGCCAGTGCCAGGTGCCCAGCATGTAGCCAAAGATGTCCCATCGGCCTGGAGGGGGCCCGGATCGCACGGGGTGGGGGAGCATAGAAACCTCTGTGGACTCCCTTCCCACTGAGGAACATCTCCAAAATGGGGGAGACTGAGTGAAGGTGAAACCCAGTTGAGGGCTGGAGTCAGGAGCAGGCTGCAGGCTGGGAGGAGCAGGGTGCGGATGGAGGGACCCCAGGCAGAGGGGCCAGGATTGGCACAGTGGGGGCCCACACATGGCTTTGCTCCTCACCAAGACTATTGGCCTCTTGCTTCCTATAGTACAGGATTCACCCCCAAATTAAAACTAAATAAATCACTATAATAACAGTGTGAAGTGCATCATTGCTGGCATGTGGCAGCTCAGTGGGGGCGGCTGCAGGGGAGAAAAGCCAGCAGATTAACCCTTGGAGGCTGACTTGTCTGTGGAGAGGTGGAGGAGGGAGGCAAGAGCAGGTCAGTGGCTCTCTGTAAGTCAGGGGGAGCGAGACGAGAAGTTTGGGGTGTCAGCAGTCATGGTGGACCCACCCAACTGGCCAGAGGATGTTTGGGGTTGGAAGCTTTCATCTGCATCTCCAGGTCCCCTTCTCCAGGCCCCCCAGCCAAGTGGTCCTGAGCATGGTGGCTGGTGGCTTCTGCCCACAGGCTGTCTTGGGCCTTCTGAGAAAGAGAGGCCAATGTCAAGGTCATGGTTCTGTGGGGGCGTCCCTCACAGCTGGGAAGCTCAGAAACCACTGGTTTATTACCCCGGCCCCCACAGGCACACAGTCAAAGTCTTCCCTCCCTCCTGGGAAGGCAGCATTTGTTCCTCGGTGACACACTTTCTCAGTCTGTGGGTGGAGGGAGGGGAAAGGGGCTGCGCGGGGAGAAGGGTGGGTGGGGGTGGGGGGCGGGGGAAAGTCACTCACCGTGCACTTCCCTCCTCTTCCAGTCCCCGACTTGACACTGCTGAGGGAGCAGCTCTCCTCCCAGGAAGCTCTTTGAGTGGCCCCATGGATCTTGGGCTCCGTGATTGCCTAGGGACCTCAGGGGGCGCTCCGTTTGGTCCTGGTTGCAGGAGCATGGTTAAAGGAAGCCGATGTTGCCCATGACGGTCTTCCTTCTAGGTCCACATCCTTGGATGAGCTCTGAGGTTACCTGGGACTCAACAACTGCATGGCCACCCCGAGATCTCAGCCTGAAAAGGGGAGGGGGGCTGGAGAGGAGCTCCAGACTGGTCTGTTCCGGCCTGTGCTGATTACAGCTAAGCCTCTTCACCCCTCTCGTTAGCAGAGGGCTTAGAGGGTCACTCATGCTCTCAGGTCAATCCCTGTCCCAGGCAGATAGGGCTGGCCTGAGAGGTCCTAGCGTGGGTGTGGGCGGTGAGAGCGAGGTCGCAGCTCTCTGGGCCTGTGGTTCATGTTGGGTCTGGGTCAGTCCCACCCCTGGACCACAGCCAGTGCCATCAGTGTAGGGGGGAAGGCAAGTGAAGGGATACCACCCTGGCACAGGGATTGGCTTAGGCAGTGTGCAGCCGGTGGGGGGTCGGGGTGGGGTGGAACCCGCCTAGCTCAGTGAGGGGCATGTGATCCTGTAGCACAAGACCTCGATCTTCTGACTCCCAGCCCAGTGCTCAGTCTTCTATGTAACAAAACTCCTGTTTGGCAGAAATCCTTTTGGAAATCAATTTTCTATGTGTTTGCGTGCTGTGTCTTAGAAGTTTCTCAGCTAGTATGACCAGAAAGAATCTTACGTTCTTCCTTTCAGTATGAATGTTAGGCTTAAGTTCTGAAGGACTGATTCTGGGAAGCAATTGGGAGCCCCAGCTCTAGGAGATGGGGTTGTTTCTGCACTCTCAAAAGTGACCTGGATCTGCAGTGGGTTGGGGATGGTCTCAGGCTTGGTCCTCTGGCTGCCCCTGAGGCTGTGGGTCCTGGTGTGGTGCTGACCATGGCCAGC
The DNA here is from genome assembly GCA_004026765.1 of Micronycteris hirsuta. Lineage (NCBI taxonomy): Eukaryota > Metazoa > Chordata > Mammalia > Chiroptera > Phyllostomidae > Micronycteris > Micronycteris hirsuta. Next base: position 16,438 of record PVJI01021125.1, read on the forward strand.
AGATGGCGCCTGAGCCTGAGAATCTGGGAGGGGTGTTTAAAACATGGCCCTTCCCTGCGGAGGGGAGCCCTGTCAGGTGGATGGGACTCAGGTCCTTTCTACTCCTGGGCATGGTCCATACTGTGGAAAGAGTGAAGGCTGACACCTGCACTCTGCGTGGGACAGATGCGGCTTAAGCCACGAGGCTATTGGCCACTCTGGTCCCTAGGTGCCTTTGGCTCTGTGATGAAGGGCCTATTAGGGGTCTTCGCAGTGACCACCTACCCATCCTTACACCTTCCTCATCTGGGTTAGGTGTCTTCTGAGGCCCTCTGCAGACTCTAACAGCCTGCAGTTCTTCCCTTCATCTTGGGTTCAACCTCTTGCCCTTCATTCTTCCATTTCTTGTCTCTCTTTGTTACCCAAGCAACTGGTATTTAGCGGAAGGGGCTCAGGGCTGGAAGCTGTGGGTGCAGGCAAGAACTCATTCTGGCCCCTGTAGTCTGGGGCCATCTGGAGGTACACTCATCACTGTAATAGCTGGCTATGTAAGTAGCCATGGAGCTTGCAGGTGAGGGAGGGAGGGGGTTGTGTGTGGAAGGGGAGTAGGGATGGGAGGAGGGGAGAGAGGTTATATTTGGGTGGATGGGAGCTTGCTGAAGCAGGTGCATCTGACCCAGGCTCCCAAAGCTGGGTGAGACTCGGGGAGATGGAGGTTGGAGGAGAGGGTTACTGATTAATAAGGTGGGCTAAGCAAAGGTACAGGCACTGGAAAGCATAAAGCACAGAGTGCATGGTGGATAGTCTTGTTGACTAGAATTTGCCATTCTGGTTGGTGAGGAGTGGAGCTGAGGTTGCAAAGTTGGGGCTGAAGTCACATTATGAAGTGTCTTTCAATGTTCTTTTCATAACATGGCCCAAGAGTGAGGAGAACTTGGAGAAAGATCTGAGCAAAGTAGGATGAAATGGGGACAGATTTAGTAATATGGGAGGTGACGTCATCCTTACAGTAGGGGATGGTAGAGGCGGGAGGTGTGTGGTTTGGTGGAGAGCTTGTGGATAGGACTTACAGAGGGTTTAGGAAGAGATGAGAGAATTGCCAACTGCACCGGCACAGTGATCTTTTATCTTTGGTCATGGACACACACACATCCCTCTTTCCTCCCTCCCTCCCCAACACATACAGAAAGTCCAATCTTATGACAATATATTTTAGTACATAATTCAGTTTTGTTGTTCTGGAATACGGTTGTATCAGATAAGGTTCTTTCCAGCTCGAAATTCTGTGAAAACCCTAAGGAAGTCAGGTCAGTTGCTGGAGTGGACACAGAAATGTCTTCGTTGGGGGCACTGCTTGTACTGGTGGTGGGATATCAGGATTTGACGTGTGTACTCTGAAACATGTTTAACTCATTGCTTACCCCTGAGCTCCATGGGGTGGGGATCTAGACTTGACCTTGTTTTGTAACTTCCCATAGTACCCAGGGATAGTCCTGGATGTGGCAGGTGCTCAGTGTTCTTGATGGACCATTTGACTGGAGTGGCTATGAAAATGCGGAAGGGAACCATCTGCATCAGATTGGAAAACGCACCCCCCCGTGGTTTCGTGTGCAGGTGGAGGCTGACATTTTTGTCATGTTTCACTCAAGGTGTGAGCAAAAGTTTGGAAAAGACAAAAGGAAGATCTCTCAAGAACATCAGTCATTTATCAAGCTTGGTGGGGTGACAGAAAAGATACTCTTGGTGTCAGGACCAGCAGGGGCAAATGTGGAAAGTGGGGAGCATGGCAGGAGACCACCTGGCTTGTGCAAGGGGTTCCTGGGGGGTGGAGACACTGGGAGGGGGTAGTGCAGAGACTAGAGCAGGGGCTTTTGTGGAGGCCTCAGGGCTGGGGGACAGGGTGGTGGGCACAGATGGTGAATGGCAAACTCTGGGAGGACCCTATCACCTCTGCGGGCCTGCACACAGGACCTCTGCTGGAAGCCTCTGTGGGAACCAGGGAAGGCACCCCGTGGGGCATCCAGGCTGTGGTAGCTCTCCCGGGGCTGGATTTCATTCTTCTGTAAGTCAGAGAAACAGAGCCAATGGGATATGTGTGTGTGTATATGATAAATAAGTGCAGAGAGAGATTGATTGATTGATTTTCAGGAATGGGCTTATGCACTTACAAAGGCTGGCATGTCAAAAAATCTTCAGAGTGGGCCATCAGAATGGAGACCCAGGAGGGCTTATGTCGCAGTTCAAGTCCGAAGGCTGTCTGCTGGCAGAATTCCCTCTTGCTCCGGGAGGTCTGTCTTGTTCTATTCAGGCCTTCAAATGATTGGATGAAGCCCACCCACACTATGGAGGACAATCTGCTTTTCTCAAAATCCACAGATTTAAATGTACATCTCATCCAAAAACATTCTTATAGAAACAGCAGAATAATTCAAGTTGATACGTAAAATGAGCCCTCATGGTTCCCCACATGGCCTTTGGTCAGGACTACACATTTGTACCCTGGTCCTGCGTCCATGACATTCAAACTTCCTGTTGAGCCTTTGAGGTGGGCAGGAGCCAAACTGCCTGTTGGTTTATTAACTTTGTGACCTTGGGAATGTTTTTTACCTTCTGTTTCTCAGTTTCCTCATCTGTAAGGTTGGGATAGTAACAACACCTGCCACATAGGCTAGCTGCAGGGATTAATGAATTCATGAATGTGGGGTACATAGAGCATGCCTGGCACAGAGCAAATGGCCAGCAACTATTAGCCATTATTTCTGTGTTGTGTTGGATGCACTCTCTGTGTGAGGAGCTGTGTGGTTCTGAGAGACTGACAATAAATGGCAGAGTTGGATCTTTAACCAGGCTTCCTGACACCTGGTACAGTTCTCTGTCCCAGATGCTGTTTTGCCAGAAGAATCTTCTTTTCCCCTCCCCGATCGGTCCGCGGCATTCCATCCAGTGGCCAGCGCCTTCCCTCCCACTGCTGGAAACCTTCCACAGGACTGCCTCTCCGCCCTCCCCATGATCCTCACTCTGCAGGGCTGCTGGCAGCTCATCCAAGAAGTTTTGACATCGTGGTTTCCAGAGGTCCATCAGCAGCACCTGCTGCTGCCTCCAGGGAGGAGGGGTGTGGAGGAAAACCCTGGGGGCCCTGGGTCACATGTTGGTAGCTGTGCTATGTTCAGGACCCACCCAGCCTTTCTCACTTGCCAGGTGGCAGCTGCACGCAGCCTCCCTTGTCCTGGGAAGAACTGGGTCCCTTGTCCTGGGAAGAACTGGGTGTGGGGTGTAGGCAGGGATGAACATGCCCCCGGTTGGACTAGGGCTGGGGACGTGCTTAGGGTGGAGGGGCGAGAGGAGCCCCTCCTGTCCCCAGGGCCATTGGGGCCCCCCAGTGGGCAGAAAACTTTCTCTCCCCTGGCGACACATGCCCCATGCCCTCATGTTCCTTGCTGCCTTCTTTCCAGTGCTGGTGCAGCTGCTCCGGTCCTTCTCTTGTTTAGGCTGGCTCACTCTTTCTCGCCCCCTGGCAGCTCCACTGGCCTGGGCTGAGGACTGTGTTGAGGGCTTTAGCCGCCTGTAGGTTTGCTTCCTTTGGTCCTCAGCAGGACCTTCGTTTGTTCCTGCGCCTGGTTTCTTTGTCTCCCCAGACAGTCCCCCAGAAGGCAACGGTGTGAGTGTTCTGGGAATGGGACCAGAGGAGCTGGCGGCCACTGAGCTGCGTGTGGGGAGGCCTGGGGGGTGGGGGAGCCATCCCCTCCCTCCTGGCTCGGTCTCATCCAGCCTTCCCAGCAACTCTCAATAAAAAATACATTTATATTAAAAACATTATGAAGAATAAAAACACATTTTCCCCCAATAATGCCGAACATCAAAAGGAGATTTTTATCAATTATGAGAGAGCGATTTTGGCCATAGATGGTAATTTAGCGAGTGAGAGATGGATGGCGGGAAGCATTAATGTCAGCCAGGACGGATGGCGTGCCATTAGTCACCGAGGGGAGAGACTGAGGTGGCATGGTGGCACTGGCTCTGCTTCCCCAGGCCCGTCTGGCCCTGGCCTCCACCCTGCAGCTGCTGCCCTCCCCCCGGCCCTGCACCCTTCTCCCTGCCTTGCAGGGCTCCTGCTCCTGTCTCTGAGTCACCTTCAGTCCGATCATTCTGTAGCTTCCGGATGAATCCTCCACAGCGTGGAGCACGTCCCCATCACGCCTGTGGAGGCGAGACCCTGGAGAGCAACTCGGGGGGCCGCTCTGCGTGCTCTCCAGCCTCGTGCCTTCCCCAGGCACCTCTTGGCTCCACCTCGGCCCCACCGTGGCCACGCAGGGCTTCCCTCCCTTCGCCTGCGCTTGCCCCCGGCCCTGGCCTCGCCTTTCCTTCTCCACTCATCAGGCTCTGTCTCACCTTTTAGGCTCCGGGTCTAACAGCAACAGCACACACGTAGTCTGAACGCTTGCCGGGTGTCAGGCTGTTTGACGGTTTCAGGGTGATCGATGTGTCACTAAAACCCCCTGAAATAGGCACTGGTACTTAGTTTACAAATGGGAAACTGAGGCACAGTTTCTGGTGAAATCGTCTCTCTCACCTCCTCACGCACCCCCCGTCAGGATTACTGGCTCTCTTGTTTCCCCCGGGTGCTTCTGTCCGCTGCGGCAGCCCTTGTGCAGTTCTTCGTGGTGCTAAGGTGTGTCGCTTCCCCACTCTGAGTCCTCCATGGGTCCTCGTGTGGGTCACATCGTAGCTGTCAGCAAATGTGGCTGAGTTGGACTGATGAGCTACTTTGAATGCCCCTGACCCCTTGCCGCCTTCGCTGACCTCCCAGCCAGGTGGGCCTGTGCATCCGGAGCACTTGGCTTGACCCACGGGTGGTCCTCTTGCTTCAGCCTGGTCTCTGGGCATTTCAGTGCTCGATTTACATCCTCAGGATGGCAGGTCCCCTCCCACTCCTCCTGGGGTTCCTTCAGAGCACTGCCCGTTGCTCTGTGAAGAAATTGCTCTGTGAAGGACTGTTCTGTGCACCTTGACCCTCTGTCAGCCTGATGGTATGGATTTCTGGGTCCTGGAGTTGACAGGGAGCCAGCTCTGCCTTGGCCTTGGTTCCATTGTTCGCTGGGACATTCCTGAAGGAGCCTGTGGAGGGCCGTGGAATGGCGTGTCTGGGGCTGTCGGAAGTCCGGGCTAAGGGCAGGGGCAGGGGCAGGGGCAGGGTTTGATTCTAGGAGCAAAAGGATCATTTCTGAGGCATATGGCATAAAGGTCAGTAAAATAGGTGTTGGGGTCAGAGAGCCTCGCACCAATCCCAATGCTACCGTATTCTAACTTGTTTGTCCTTTCTGAGCCTCAGTCTTCTCATCTCTAAACAGGCCTGATAATAGAACCTTCACTTTAGTAGGGCTGTGACGAGGATGGAAAGATATGTCACCTAAAGTGCAGTGCCTGGGGGTAGTAAACCCCAGGAGCTGTGAGACTGGGACCTCGGATTATATCCTGGTGCCCGGACCCTCCTGGGGGCCGACCAGCACCGGCTCTTTCGCAGTGGCAAGCGCTTTGGCCAACGTTAAGTCAAATCAACTAGTAATGTCTGTGCACAGGTGAGTTGTTCGGGAGAACCACTAACTCATGAGTTGTAAGGGTTTAGAAATCATCTCGCCCTGCCTCTGTGGTTCCTGAGCTCAGAGAGGGGGAGTAACTTGCCCAGTGTGGCACAGCTGGGTGGTGGCAGAAGCAGGGCTAGAACCCAGGTCTCCTGACTCCCGGTTTCGTCCTGCTGGACTGTTGTGTCCGTGGCTGGAAGCTCAGGGCCTGGAATGAGGTGGCCGGCACCCAGGAGTGGGGCTGGTGTTGCTGTCAAAGACACCCAAAGGGCTGCTAGTAGCTGTCACCCTATGTGGCACTTTGTAGTGTCCTGTGGGTTTCAAAGAAGCTGCATTTTCCTAAGTTTGTACCTCACGGGGATAGGATTATAGAGTGTTCTTTGAACCCTTCTGCCAGCCCTCCCCCTTGCCCGGGTTGGGGTGATTATATTCACACACTCACCACTTCACCCTCAATGCACAGACCATGCTTGGGTGCTCCCCCTCTTTGGGGTCTGACCTACAGGGTGGCACCCAGACCCTCTGCTCAGCTGCTGTGTCTGGGCTGTTCTTGGGGACAGGGCCTTAACTCATGGTGGCCCCATTCACTGACATGGGACGTGAGAGTCGACCACTTGCTTTGCTCACTAGCAAGTATAGATCTGTTGAGCAGCTGATGTACGTTCTTACCTCTGTGCCAACGCTGTGGGGGACACAGAGAATGTAAAAGCCACGTCCCTCCCGCCCGCCCTCCCAAAGCCAGGCAGACAGAACGACACGCAGGGAGTAATTACAGAGAAGTTAAGTGCTCAGCTGTGGGGCTGGTGCAGGAGACGTTCAAGGGAAGTGCACAGACGGTTCTTGGAGGAGGTGGGTCTTGGGCTGGCCCTTGAAGGATGAGTAAGATTTAAGGAGCGGAAGTATGAGGGCATCCGAGGCTGGGCTGTGTGGTGGCGAGGGCCCGAGAGCAGACCAGTGGGGCTGGGATGGAAGGGAACTTGGGTTGTTGTAACAAAATACTGTAACTGAGCAGCTTAAACAACAAAAATCCATTGTCTCCCAGCTCTAGTGGCAGGATTGGTTCCCCCGAGGGCTGTGAGGGAGAACCTATCGCACGCCTTTCTCCCTGCTTCTGGCGGTTTGCGGCAGCCTTCGGTGTCCCTGGGCTCCTAGAACCATCACCCTGATCTCTGCCTTTGTGCTCACCTGGCGCGCTCCCTGCGTGCCTGGTATTTCTGTCTGTGTCCGGATTTCCCTGTTTCGTAAGGACACACTCACGTTGGACAAGGACCCACTCTATGCCTGTATGACCTCTTCTTCACTAATCGTATCTGCAGTGGCACTGCTTCCAGATAAGGTCACACTCTGAAGCATTGGGGGACACAATTCAAACCATAACAGATAGGTGCATTGGGTCTTTCATAGTTGTGAGGACCAGACCTGCAACATGAATGAGCTAAGGCCAGAAGGCAGATATAGAGTGTCATGTAACCGAAGTTCAGGAAGTGTTGGGTGGAGTTGGTTTTGGGGGGATCTTCCAGGATTCCTCTTTGTCTCTTCTTCCTGCAGCTCAGCTTCATTCACAGACCGATCCTCCACGAACAGCTGCCATTGGTGGCTCTCAGCCTCACCTCTTCCCAGCTTTGCCCCTCGGAGGGCTGCCCCACCCCCAGTTTCACTTTATAGAATTCCAGGTAAGGACTCTGACCCACTTAACGTAAGTCAGACGTTACACTGGGTGAACAGTGTCCCCCACGTTCCTCCCCCGATTCATGCCTATCTAGACCCCGAGAGTGTGAGCTGAAGTTTTAGAAGATGATATGCAGGAACTTACGATGAGTTTACACTGGATTAGGGCGAGCCCTAAATCCAGTGAATGGTGCCCTTATATGATGGTAGAAACATTAGAGTGATGCGGCAGCGAACCAAGGAACTGCAGAGATTGCCGGCAGCCACGAGACACCAGGAAGAGGCAAGGAAGGCCCCCCCCCCCAACCCCCGCCGGAGCCTACAGAGGAAACGCAGGCCTGCCGGCTCCTGGATTTCAGACTTCCAGCCGCCAGGACTTCGAGACAATAACTTTCTGCTGTTTTCAGCCACCTGGCATGTGGTAATTTGTTATGGTAGCCCTGGAAAACAAATACAGAGGTCTGTCCTCAGACCGATGGAACAAGATGTGACCCCTCTCATTTCAACCCCAAGGTTAGAGTTGGGCTGGGGTAGGAAGCAGCAAGGCAGAGAAAGGCATCAAGATGGTAAAGCAGAAAAACCATCTGTAGTCACGTCATTGGATAGTAATGCTACAGTTTCTGTTCACTTGCTCCTTGCTGGGTAGTTGGCTGATGTTTTGTTCCTTGCTCCTCGTTGGCTGATGTTTTACAGGCGTTGTTTCTAACTCTTATAATAATTCTGCAGGGTTGGAAGATTTTACCATTCTAGCTTTCCAAAGGAGGAAGCAGAGGCCCCGAGAGGTTAAGTAGCAGCCAAAGCCCCGAAGGTACAAGAAGCAGAACCACTCCTGAGCTCTGTTGCCTAAGCCCCGCCCCTCCTGCTCGGCAGCTGCTCACCTGAGCCGGGCTGGTCCCTGGAGGGCAGTAGTGTGGCTGTCAGAGGTCGGCCTAGCGCAGGCTTGAGGGCGTCACCACAGGCTGCAGGTCTGAGAAGTAGTGTTAAGTCAAATCAGCTAATTGTGTGTGTGTGTGTGTGTGTGTAAGTGTACAAGCCCCTGTGACTGAAGGAGAGACATTTTGGGCAGAGTCAGCCAGCAGTGCAGGATGGGTGGAGGGGCCAAGGCAGGAGGCCTCTTTCCATCATCCGCATCTGGGGAGTGGAGCCTTTTTAGCCATGTCTGCAGCCGGGGCGGGGCCAGTTGTTTTCCCCTCATCATGCCCCTGGAGCTCCGAGTAAGTGTCTCAGGCTGGGCGGTAAGTCAGGAGGCCACAAACCCAAGGACAAATGGCACAGCCACTGTTCTTGAAGGAGCCACCCTGACAGCTGACCCCACACCCTCGGGGACTGCCAGAGGGGCAGCAGGTACCCCTCTTCTTGAATGGAACTCATGGCCTGCCTTCCCCTCCCCTGCGAGAGCGGAGGCAGTGTCCTGCAGGCTGCTCAGGGTTGGGTTGGTGGCATGGGCAGGCTGGATGTGACTGCAGCGGTTCTGATGCCTTCTTCCTGTCTCCTGGTGAGGCCTGGAGTGGAAGCAACGGCTTGAAGGAGCCCCGGGCCCTGCCCCGTCTCACAGGGAATGTGATCGCCAACCTTGACCCAGTGTTCACAGCGTGAGAAGTGACGGCTCCAAGACAAGGGTTCTGGTGAAGGTGGTTTTATGGGAGGTTCAGGTGCTCCCAGTGGGAGGGTGGAGATGTGATCCAGGGAAGAGAAGGTAGCCAGCAGGGAAATTCATTGTCTCCCGTAACTCTCCAGCTGCCCGAGGCTGGAGAGGTTGAGTCTCGTGCCTGAGATCACACAGCGAGTACGAGGCAGAGTCAGGGACAAAGGGCAGGCTGAGTCCCGAACCCAGGCTCCACTGCTCTCTGAAAGGGGCCCTGTGCTCTTCAGAGTGTCTCAGCCTTGCAGTTTAGGGTCTCCCCCTGCGTTCCCGGTGGGAGGCGGGCCATGCAGGAGGAGAACCCCAGCAGGTCAAGGAACTGATTGATTATTAAGTGTTCTCTGTACCTACAATGTGTCAGCTGTTTTCAAACACAAGGTCTCCTTCAGGCCTCACAACAGCTCAGCGACGTAGGTGTCCCTTTCCCCATGTTTCCCAGATGTAGAGGCTGAGATTCAGAGATGCTAAGTAACTCATTCAGGGTCACTCAGCGGGACAATGGCTCAGCTGGGAACTGAACCTGAGTGTTGTCTGACAACAGAGGAAACCATGTTTTAATTACAGAGGGGAGGGCCTGAGTTCCAGGCCACGGTGATGGGCCTGAGTCTGCCTCTGAGGGCTGTGTTCTTTCCTCTGACATCACCCCCGTCTGCCCTCTCCCCTTCGGCCCGCGACCTATGCTGCCTGCGAGCCAGTTAGATGGCGGTGGAGGGGAAGCTCTAAGAAGTGTGGGCAGCTCAGCCCTTCTCCTTCACCGCCCCTCTGGAGAAGGTGCTGCCCCTCTGTGCGCGCAGGCTGGGGATGGGGACGAGGGGGAGGGTGGCCTGCTGTCCCGTAGCTTCTCAGAGCTGTGCCCTTCTCCAGGGAGGAACCCCCTCGCCTTCCGCTGCCCCCTGCTCGCTGTCTACCTGATGCAGCAGAGGGAGGCAAGCCCTCCATGTCCGCCTGATTTATGTTCATCGTTGAAACAATAATGTTTAATCTGGAAAGGGCTAATCAATTTTTTATGCTGATTATGAATAGGCCAGCTGTGCCTGCTTCTTTATTCATGGAGCTTCGGGAATAAGCCAGCCTCCCCGGCCAGGCTCCCTTGGCGATTTCTGCCATGGGAGGCCCTGCGTCAGGATTGGTCCTCAGTGGCCTTGTCTGCGCCACTTTGGAGGTGACTCCCAGCGTGGGTACACGTGTGTGAGCATGCGTTTGTCATCGATGGGGGGCAAACTGATGCCAGGTGGAGAACCAGATTTCAGTGTGTGTGTGTGTGTGCGTACACATGCCCACGTGTGCACAGAGAGGGTGGTTGGGATGGGCTGGGGCACAGTGAGGGGAGTGCAGGACAGGAGGTTAAAGTTGCAGGGTGGTAGATTAGGAAGTGCTCCAACACCCTCCTGTTACGAGTGGGGAATTAAGACCCCGGAGAGGTAGAGGTAGGACTAGTACCCTCGTCCCCTTGCTCGGAGGGCAGGACTCCTTCCACAGTAGCACGAATGGGTGGAGAGCGTCAGAGAAGGTACTGTGTGCACTTCTGGCACGACTCTGACATCTCTGAGGAGCTTGTGTTTTAGGTACGGAATGGGCTACAGGCATAACTCAAACGAGGTCAAGACGAGATGAGGGCACGTCTTCGAGGTGTGGGTCACAGCTCTCAGGAGTGAGCAGGTGGGGCTGCACGGAGGGAATGAATGCAGAGGGAGGAGGTGAAGCTGGAGCAGGGTTTGAGGGCTGTGAGCAGGAGAAGCAGCTGCAAGGCCCGGGGAGGGCACTTTTGGCGGAGTGCCTGAGCTGACGCGTGGAGGCCGGGCTGAGGATGCCATCGTTGGTAGGCATCAGGGGGGTATCCAAACCTTGAGGGAAACCGGAGGGGCTGGTGCCTCCTGGGCCTGCAACTGGAAGCATGGAGCTTGAGGTCCGGTGGGGGCAGGTGCCTGGCTGGACATACAGCTTGGCTGTTCCACAGGCAGGGGCTCCTGCGTGTTTGGACCCCCCACTGCCTTTCTCCCTCGGGGACTTCACCAATCATTTGTTCATTCGTTTGATGAGTCACACATGTTTATTGAGCTTCTTGTGTGTGGGCCCCAGGGGTTATGTGGGTGAGCAAGACGCCATCACGGGGAATGGCCAATGCGGCTCACGTGATCAGAACAATGAAAATTTAATGACACTTATGGTAAGGGCCATGAGGGGAAAGTGTAGGGCGCTGAGTTTGGGGTGGCCCAGGTAGCCTTTTGGAGGAACTGATGGTTAAGCTGAGATCAGGGATGAT